>CM033278.1:21217568-21436426 GCA_019343175.1 Oedothorax gibbosus
TACTTATTCTTATAAAGGCAATCAGTTTTGCTCTTAAAAACATGCAATTTATTGTTCTGAAAAGCAAAATTCGAGCTGCTTGTACGTTCTATGGATTTTTACGTTAAGCCTAACTAAACTTGCAAGAAGCTACATAAAATTTAAATATACAAAGCGTGTATAAGCCGACCCTCCATTTACAAAAAAAAAAAAAAACTACAACTAATCTAATTTTAGTTTAGTTTGAATTATCGCCGCACTAGAGCTACACGAGGGCTATTGGCGACGGGCGACTGAGTAGGCACCCAACGCAACCGTTAAGGGCGACATAGTACGCAGCAATGGGACTTTGGAGCATATTTTACGTGCACTCCCCTACACGGGGCATTATTTGTCGGACATTTTTGGCTGCACGGGTCGTTTATAGGTCGGCAGTTATTTTGTTAGGAATAGCCCTCATGTAGCTCTAGTGCGACGCCAATTCAAACTCTAACAGTGGATTGTTAGGGTTTTATGTTGAAATATCGCCACACTAGAGCTACACTAGGGCTATTGGCGACGGGCGTCATAATTGAGAAACACAGTCAAGTGACGAGCCGACACCTGAGAAGGCATCCAACGCAATTTTTAAGGTCAAGGTCATCTGCAGCTTTGTGACTTTGGAGCATATTTAAACTGCACTTTTCCCGGGGCATTATTCCGAAGAATAATTTTTAGCTGCACAGACTGTTTATAGGTCAGCAGTTATTTTAACAATACTCGGTCCCGTATTGTTAAAATAACTGCTGACCTATAAACAGTCTGTGCAGCTAAAAATTATTCTTCGGAATAATGCCCCGGGAAAAGTGCAGTTTAAATATGCTCCAAAGTCACAAAGCTGCAGATGACCTTGACCTTAAAAATTGCGTTGGATGCCTTCTCAGGTGTCGGCTCGTCACTTGACTGTGTTTCTCAATTATGACGCCCGTCGCCAATAGCCCTAGTGTAGCTCTAGTGGGATCGTTCGCATACAAAGGCAAGCGGCTTACTGACTGGGCTCTCCAGCCTTTTGCTGAATTGTAAAATAAAGTTTTGAGTGATGTTAAGCATGAGATTTTCTTAACACATATATGTGTGCAAATTAAAAAAAACTCACCATACTAGGTAAAATGCTTGATATTTTCATGTTTACACATAAATATGTGTTTTTGACCTTTTGTCAATTTACACGCCTCCCGTTTACACATACAAATGCGTAATTTGGTGCCTCATATGTGTAATTCTTGAAATATACCCATAATCGTGTGTAAATTTTCAAGTTTACACATTTAGTTTTTAGAGTGTACGGATATGTATATGAGGTAAATATAGGAAGCTCAATTTGCGGTATACTACGTTTCGACTTCAGACTATGTTTAAATAGGCAGTTGAGGTCAATGGTTGGCTTGTAATTTTCTCAGACGTTATTCATAACTCATACTGTTGATGTTTAATAACTAATTACAATGGTGGTTTTTATTTGAGTTTCATATTTAAAACAGTCACGTATATTTGCCGAAATATAGTTTTTCAGTTTAACGTCTTAACCTACGTCTAAGTCTCGATTCTATTGAAGAATAATAATTATGTGTTTGCTTAAGAAGAAGAATATTAACTCGTTTGAAACATTTTTGATGCGATAGGTTGTGTGGTAGTCCTTTGTTAATACAATACTGTAATTAATGTTATACAGCCAAATGGCAGAATAACTTCAAACTTCAAGGATTGTGTATAGCTATATTATGTAAATTCTTCCCGTATAGGAAAAATGTCCATTGTAATTGTAAGGAGATCAAATGAAAAAATTTCACGTAAGTTATCGGTTTTCTTACTTAATTCGGAATTTATTTTACTGTGTATGGACCATTTTAGTTTTGAGGTGAATCGTCCAATTTAAAAAGAATATGTTCACATGAAGAAAAAAGTACAGAAATGGAGATTCTTTAAAACTATATTTTTTTATAAATTTGTCAAGGAAAAGTTATAGTATTTACTGTTTCGTGGTATTGAACCGATTTTAGATGTTTCGTTGACGACTTGTACTCTTAGGATTGCTAAAATTTTGCTAATCGAAGTAAACTCAAGATGAGGGGAAAAACAAAGGTTTACTATATATCTGAAGAGTTTAGTTGGAAATCTCACATTCTCCAAAGTATAACTAACGGTAGGTTCCGGTCCTTTCATGGCGTACAATAAATGAACCGGTCAGGTCTTATATCTTAGTTACACTTGGGAGAATTTGAGTTTTGTTACAGGACCCTTCATTTGATGCTTTTTTAAAATTTGGCAATAAATCATTTGGAAAACTTTTCAACTCGAAAAGCAGTAGAGTCTAGAGCTGTACCTTTGCCACGTTTCCTTGCTTTTCATTCTGAAAAACAAACGCTCAACATTGCAATAACCTAACGGGATATTTTACTCGTACGATGATTCACCGATTACCAAGTCCGCATTCCCCGTCGTTAACTTAGGGGAAATGTCATACAAAAGGCATATAAAAAATGACACCAACAAAGAAAAATAGCAATTTTTCAGACGTTTTTTTTTTTTATTTCACCTGTGGACAACAGATGCTACCATTCGAAGGACATGGGGCACTTTGCGGTTTGGCCAATCGCTGGGTTTGTTTGTTAAAGTTGTAACTGTAACTTTATTTTGAACATGCTTATTTTAAAGAGAAAATAACTCATATAAATGTATATGTATAAAAATATGAAAAAGATAACACATTACTCGGTGTAGATCTTTGGTGATGGAGGATAATGTCTATCGAAATGTTATTTTACAGACAAAATACTTTAATTGTCCTTCTCCGATTTTAAAAATGACTCATTTTTAGAAAGAAAATAAACAATATTTAAAGCCATTTTAGACGCTAAGTTATTGGCATCATTAGTTAGTCGTTGTTTATATATATATGCCATCGAAAAAACTGGCTTAGACGATTTTCCACCGTACATTTTTTTGTTTATTCAAAGGGGCATAATAAAGTCAATACCACTTAATTTCAACGTTATTCAGTCTGTAACGCGACATACAATGACCTGTATTTCAGGCGTCAATTAAACTGATTTTTCATATTGCAGATAGGACTATATTCAACTCAGAAAGGGCAATGCTAAGCTCTTCAACTGTACACGGATGCTGCTCTAAATGAAATTGCTTCGTAGAAAATCGTCTAGCGCAGGTGTTTTGAGGGGGACTGATGAGTGTATCATCTTCGCCAGCTACCTTATCCAGTGTCTGGAGGTGATAATTGTGTGTTCGATGATTTATAAATATTATGTTGGAATAATTTGTTCATTATTTTACCGTGTGGCGAAAAGGGAAGTGGTGTGATTGGTGTTGTATTTTGTTAGCTTCTGTGCATTGCAAGGGTACGTGACGTGTTTAGATAGTGTTTATTCACCAACTCAATAGCAAAAAGGCCGCTGTCTTGTGATTTGACAGTGTAAAATGCACATATACCACTGAAATACACAAATTTTACACATACTATTGTAAAAAAACCGTAATTTTTACTAACACGATATTAAAAAAAACATTACATTATTATGCAAGTAAACTTCTTTTGTTGTCGGCTTTTCCAAAACATTAGTGCTGAGAAGTCAAATCGGACCCAAAGTATCTAAAACAGTCCAGGTGACACCAATAACGAAGAATATAGGAGTTGATGCGCTAGAGCTAGAGCAATAAAGAATTTAGGTATTATGGTAGGGAAGTCAAAATGGACAACTGGAACGGAAAAACATTCTACAGTAATTTAACAGTTACTTCAACCGTTGCCTTACCCCATAAACAAACCAACCTGCAGCCAATTCATCTAAACTACTTCTTAGCAATTTATCATGCCCAAGTCAAGCGTCGTCTTTTATCCCACAAACAAACCATGCTTCGCCCCGTTCAAATTGTCCATTATGGTCTGAAGGGAGTTCAGTATTATAGCACTGATGATATCTTTTGGCTATGTCCTGACTACGCCACAAATGCCACAAAGGCAACAAAAGCAACAAAACTTGGCGACTTGGCAGAGTCATCCCCCATGCTATTGCATCGCTTGGCGCCCTTGGCGGTCGCCAAATTTTGTTGCATTTGTTGCCTTTGTGGCGTTTGATGTCGTAGTGAGGACGTAGCCTTTGAAATTTCGATGGTCATCAAGGAAGATCTTTATTCCCTTGAAGTATAGTTCTCATTCTGACCATCATGGAGTACGGTTATTCCTAAGAAGTCCAACCAACTGGCTCTGGCAATATAGTTTGCACAAATAGTGCAATATTTTAATCCAGTTTCTATTGGGTTGTTTCAGGTGACGAAATCCTTGCAGCTATTATTCTTGTTCTTCCTCCGGTTGGTGCTCCGATTGGTCCTCTGTTCTCACTCGACCAATTCACCAATCGAAGCTCGATAAAGAATTTATTATCAT
This sequence comes from Oedothorax gibbosus, assembly GCA_019343175.1. NCBI lineage: Eukaryota > Metazoa > Arthropoda > Arachnida > Araneae > Linyphiidae > Oedothorax > Oedothorax gibbosus. The sequence continues at coordinate 21,221,989 of CM033278.1, forward strand.
TTAGCATTTCTAATGCTATTTAAGACCTGAAACATGTAATTGAAAACATTTAAATATTTAAAGTTTAGATGTGTCATTTAATTATAGCTTTTATAAACTAATTTTAATTTTAGTTGTGTTTTAGTGTAATCGCTTAGATTCTTCTGTCTGCAAGTCACCCCTAATTATAAAAAATTTATGAATTAATGAATTATTTTTTGAAAATTGGAGTTAGGCCACTATTTAAACAAGCCTTTCAAATACTATCTTCATAAAAAACCTTTCTACTCTGTCTCACACCTGCGAAATGATGAGGTGATCTCTAAATTTGGAGGATTTTTTTCATGTCCACGCTGATCTAGAGCTTCAGGCTATTGATGATTTGTCTTATTAATCAGCTATTTATTGTGGAGGCAGAAGGGCATTTATTATGAAAAGTGTTGGCCGTGAATCTGTTTATTATATATTTTTTTTTCTAAAAAAAGGTGTGTTAAGATCAAGGTTAAGGAGTGGGGAAAACCAATATTGTCGATAGGGAAATAAATATTAATTTTTTTGATTAATTAGTGAGAAAATTAAGCCTACAACTGGAGCGCTGTATTTTCTTTTTATATGCGCATATCGTTTTTTTATTTGTGGATTTCTTTTTCTTATTTGTTAAGCGTAAAACGTATTTGTCCATCATTTTTTTGATTCCCAATTGCAAAAGTAGGTCAAGTGGACGGATAATAACAATGCACTTACAGATTTAATTTTATTAATTTTTAAGTAAGTAACTCGTTAAAGACTATTGGCAAGAGAACTTGCTAGAAAAAAGTTTACTGCTTTAATTCAGATAAATAAATAAAATGTAAGACAAATTAAAACCATAGTAAGAAAACTATTGATGCAATTCATAAATTAGTCTTTAAGTTTGTTAAAATGCACATAATAAAATAATCCTGTCGTGGTTTAACCAAAAGACTTTAATTTTTGCCTAAAACATACACTCTTCTGAAACATACAAAGTGAAAGTATTATTAGTAATGACATAATAAAATTAGAAGCTACAGAAACTAAAAAAATCATAAAATTAAATAATTGTTTTTAAATGGTCTACTGATATATTGATCTGTCAGGGCATTAAATAACCTAATTACAACATGACAATTAAAACGAATTCCCTTAATAAGCCTTCCAGTGCGTCAAAAACAGTGATACTTTCAATAGAATTGACATGTACTTTGTCATTGACTTACTCTAACAGGCATGCTTAACTTTACAAATCTCACCCGACACCACAGTAGTTATCCTAAGTACAAAATATAAGTAACTTTTATTGCGCTATAAGACTTGATTGGAAAATGTTAAACAGTTAAAATGTAAAGGAAGATTTGTAATTTGAATGTGACTAGAATGTATTACATAAACCGCGATTTTTTGAATGAGACTAAATGATACGTTTTAAAACAGAGAATACAAAATATACGTACATGAATATTTATTATTCATTTCTCGAGGCACAGTTGAAATGTAGGCAGAAGTTCAACGCTCCTACAATTTTTACATTCTTTCAAAATACACCAATTAAAAATCGATTAGAATTTCAAAGATAAAAATATGTATAAGTAATGTCAGGAATTAAAATCAAATTTATGGTACAAACTTACAATTTGCTGTATCCTTTCAGAACATATTTTTGAATACAACTTGAAACTTCATTAAATGATCATTAAAAAGTTTATATTTTTTGGCAGTTATTACTATATACTTGTATTTTTTTAATTATTTGATGCGATGCTATAATCTTCGAATTGATGATAGTAAGAATTTTAATAATAATAAAAACGCCAAGGGGCCAGATAAAAAAAAAATTGTTGATCGTTCTCATTGTGCCGACTCCGTCGGACAAGATCTACCAATTGGTTGACGGTCATGAAGTCAAAGATGAGTAAATGATTGAAGAAAAGATATTTCTTGGACAAACAAATGGAAATCAAAATGTATTAAGGAGATACTCAATGGTCTCGCTATTTGATACACTATAAGAAAGTTGTACATGTTATCGCGATTTTTAGGTGTAAATTTCGGCTAACTCTGAGATCTCAACAGCAGAGGAACTTTCCACAAAAAGTTGTGTATCCGCTGTGTAACCTTCTACAATCTCCAGGCTCATGTGAAATCATAGATGTCGTAGAAAATTGGGAAAAATGATCGAAAATTCTAAAATATGATTGTAAAATGAAATTGCGTGTTCTATTTAGCCCTCATTATTTTATGGTTTCATACAAAAAAAGGACATAATTTCCTAAAATTTAATGCATCATATGCAATAAAAAGTCTATAGCCTTCATCAATATTTAAGAAATTAAATACTTCCAGTATAAATTATTTTTTTAATTACCTTTCCCTTTATGTATGTTATGATCATCAAAAATAGAAATATTTTTTGTTGTGGTAATACTAAAAAATCAAGCATTACAAGTAAAAAGAGGGAAACGAGAGATTTAAGTAGTAGTAATGTAGAGTTTATAAAATCTATTTAATCTAAATTCAGGTTGATTCTACAGACATAGAAGTAAATGTTATATGTATGGCAGACACGTTTTAATATTGTCATTCTTTTTAAAAACACAAATCTTATACACTAGGTGAGTTAAATCAGTTTATCTAAAATGAATATGAGTCATAAACTTTTTTTTCAATTCCAAACATCTTCAATTTTCCCAGCCTCTAAAACTGCATGAATAATCTAATAATCAGATCTATATGTCCATAATCTATCAGGATCATATTTCTAGTCGCACGCTTATACTACTTAACTATATTTTTAATCTAATTGGTAGTTCGAACAGCATCTATTTTTAACAAAAATTTGAAAACATTTATGACGAAATGTTATTCTTTCGTGTCATAGGACGTAGTCAAAGGATATTGATAAAGTGTTTGTCATTGAATTTATTTTGACAGATTTCGTTGACTTCAAAAATAAAATAAATATTAAAAAAAATACGTCATAAAAGTTTATCAGAAAAAACAGAGGTTGGGAAAAATCTTGACTCATGGTTGTTTTCTTTCAAGTTGGACCAACTTTATTATCACAACTTAAAATATACTCTCGAATTATATATTTTTTATAATTTGTAGTGGCTTTACACGATGTGCATACTTTCAGTCTCAAACTTACCGCAATTGGATTAATTGTTTACATGGAGCATTTTTCGACAAAAATGAATACAATTTTATGATATTTCAGAATCCTCTTCTATAAGTGTATTTGAAGCTTTTTAATAAAATTTTAATAAATATATATTAAAACTGAATTTGAAGAGTGTTCTCTTACAGATTATACCACCCACTAATAATATAAATCACAGCTCTGAGATTCCTAAATCATGCACCTGTGGAATCTAATCTACTCTTATATCAGTCTATATATTGATACCAACCGCAATTAAAACCGTAAAAGTAGTCCACACTAAACATATTTACCCCAGACAACAACAAACTTTATTTTGAACATCCACCTTAATATCTCATACAGGATCTAAACATAAAAACACTAATATTGACACCATCCCTTCAACATCTTAGGTTTTTCCTCAGCTTCATAACAGCACAGACCTTATAGGTATGGCGAACACGTAATTCTACCAAGCAACTACTGCTTCGGTCGCACGTCGTAAAATACCTACAGGTTAGCAAATGAATGGACACAAGTCAAGAAAAATGTCGCCTAATGTATACTTAAACGGTTTGTTGGCACACAATTATGCGTCTCTTTGTCGGTGTTTTACTGTAGTATCTGAGACTGTTATTCGTCATGAAAATGGCAGAGCTCGTTTAGATGAATATTAATTTATGGGCGATTGATTTTCCATTCGGGTATCCCTAATTGTTGGTACAAGTTTTGATTTTGACGAGAGGTTAGTTCTAAAACCTGTAAATTTATGATGACAGTTGTTTTGAATTTTAACTAACATTCGGATATTTAATGTGAACTTGTTATAAATGAGGAATGGATATGGGTACAGACAAAAAAGTAAATAATTAGTAAAATGTTTAAGTGGTTCTTTGTAGGTGATTTTTTTCTTAAGTATAGGATACTTTTAATCATTCGTGCGAATGACAGAAATAAATTTTAATGAATGTCAATGGACGGTTTCATTGCCTGAAAGAAGTTAATGCTTGACGTCACTGTGGCGTCACTGTAGGCGTCATTGTTATATTTTAGACAAATTAACGGCCTGGTTTGTTTGTAGGGTATAAGACAACGGTTGTCGTTGTGACGTCACCGTAGGCGTGGCGAACTACTACGGTAACAAGTTGATTAAAGATTTTAAAAGAACCAAATTCTGTTTTACACGAGGGTTTGCATTAAACATTAATTCAGTGTTTGGTTCTGATGTGGGGCTAGTTGTGAAAGTTGATAAAATCAGTTTTAATGATAGCTGTGCCGCCTCATCTGTATGGTGATTGTGACGCTCGCGTACAAAGCGAGTAACTCTTGGTTTGATTCCCGGATTAGGGATATATTATCCGTAAGGACAGAAGTCGGCTTTTCGCCTGATATGAATCCCCGTCTCGAAGGGAAAACGCACCTCTTGTTCCAGTCTTGGGTCATCGTCAGTGTTATTAAAAATATTCTCTAATGTTTCTTGTATATCTTGTATTACTGTATGACTTACTTGTCTATTCATATGCATCCCAGACAAGAGAACATACGACAACAACGATATTTTTTTAAAACTTTAATTAAAAGGTTTTGTTTGGGGAGACTCTGTATAGAGTTTAGTTTTATATAATTAGACATTGTGGTAAAAGTTCAGTAGCTCATGAGTTTATATATAGAGTATCATACTAAGAATTTGACTATATTTTATCTCTTTTGAGAAATAATGAAATAATGTGAGATACTCATTAGCTTTTAGTAAGGTGTAAAATATATTTTACACTTGACTAAAGATAGTGGGATAGATCTATATAGATAAAAGGCAATGTCCTGACTGACTGACTCACTTATTCATTCATTCATTCACGTACCAAGTCCCAGCTCAAACTACTTGAGGTAGAGATACCAAATTTTAGGAAAATATTCTTTTTATATCGTAGGCGTCATTTAAGAAGCGATTTTTCGAAACTCGAACCCAAACGGGTGTAGGAAGGCAAAACGTGATCCGATTTCTCCATAGGAATAGCATTGTTATGAACTTTTAATTTATAAATTTCGTTTTCTAATTTGAAAGAAATTTCAGCGCGTTCAGCTTGAGCGAAAATTAAGGAAACTTACGTAAGCACGTGAGTTTAATTTCTAGGATTGTTATTTAAATATCATTATTTAATTTTATTTTTATAACAACGTGCAAAAAAGTTCACTTTTTATATCATATTCATTTATAAATCGTTGCGAAAATGACACTTTACGTGCTTACGTCACAGACAGTGCCGAAAGTAGTACTTTCGGCACTAGTGCGGTGAAGTATATAAGAGTATCTGATTGGTAGAAAAACAAAATGATGTCATAAATATCTCCATGGAAACTAAATGATGCCATGAAACTCACGTATTTCTATTGGTTCATTACTTTTGCATTTTCTAATATCTCCATGGAAATTACAAGTACTACAAAAATTATTAAAGGAAATTAAATAAGACAAAAGTAAGAACACAAATTTCACGCCAAACAATACTTTTATTTAACATGCATATTTATAATAACATTTGATCCGGTGTAGTTATTAATATTTACATTTGAAGGCAGTCCGGGAAGCATTCCTTCTAAGGAAACCTGAACATTATTTTGATTTTCATAACTAAAAATCACTCATTGGTAGAAATACTTTTTTGCACGTCATCATATAAAATATTGTATAACACGTGCCAAATAATACTTTATTAAGCTCTTGTCATTATTTCACTCGACCTATGGTATCGTGAAATAAAAGCCACTCGCTTAAGAAAGTATTATTTTCGGCACTAGTTGCTTAAATAACTATTATTGACTTTAAATCTTTATTTCATTTTAGTATACTGGGTCAGATTTCTCCAACTCGATTTTAATTATATTTCTGAATCGGGAACAGCTAAAATTGTATAATTAACGTTCTCGACGGTTTGGGGATTTGCGTTACGTTGCCAAGCAACAAAAATAACCAAATGTGGTAAACATTTCAATTCATATTTCATGCAAATCGATAGGTATAGCAACCCGACCTACGTTAAATTTCGAAGTTCGTCAAAGTCGCCAATGAACGGAACGGCCATTATATCATAGTTATACCCAGAACTGAATTTAATTGATGTTTACAATTGGTAAGAAACGAAGATATGACGGAATATTTTCAAAGTTAATAAGAAGTTTGTACTTTTGCAGCCATACAAGATGACGCATGTCTGTTTCGTTTTCTTTCGTTTGTCATTACTGTACAGACTTGATGTATGACGATGTCCAAGAATTAATATTGAAACATGTTTTGGAGAATTTGGTGGTATATGCTACAATATATCATGGCAGTAGAGGTGATAACTATTTTAGATCTGCTGAATACTTCGTCGAAATGCAATTCACTCTCCATATAGCATGTTTAAGCAGCAGCAAACGAACTGTTCAATTGTTTTTTGATCCTTAAATATATCCCGGGTCAGATTTTTCTTTGTTTAAGAAATTGACAATTTTTTCAGGGGCCTATGAGAAAGCTTTTATGTCCAGGAAGAGCCTGGATACAATCGGTCATCCCTTATTTTTTTAAAAATTTAATACTGATCAGAATGGGATTAGATTATAATATCCTGATGGTGTGATGACCAGTGGAGAGGGGATCAATTTTCATAAAATAAAAAATTAATCACCGTTATTAAGGGTATACCCGTGCAGCGCCGGGTTTATAAAGCTAGTATATTAACGAACTTTGTGGTTTACCATCTCTCTGTAGAAGTAAGGAAGTAATGGATTTAGAAATTGTGTAATCATTTTGAATGTTACAAACTTAACAATTCATTAGCGATTTATGTTTTAACGAATTTAAAGCAATAATAGTTTTTGAGGGGCATATATACATTTCACTTACAAAAATATAGAATAAGTATGTTTATTTAATTTTTTTATTATATTATTATAGCACATGGACAGTTTTACTTTTTTTTATGGGTGAGTTCAATGACTAGGGATTGGGCGGATTTTGAAATCAAATTAGTGGGCTCACCAGTTTCCGCTTTTCTTATATCTTTGTTTTTGAACATTTGTGGTCTCATCATTGGACCGACGAATATAATAAAGGTAAAACTAATGTACCTATGTAATGCAAAATAAATATATGTAATGCAAAAACTTATAAGTTGTGAAATCCCTTCTTATCGCATTAACGTCTAACTAACCTTCTGAAGGATACAGGCGTACAAACCCGTCACCTGACTGTAAGGGTTTTCAGCAACACACGCAGTTTTTAAAATGTTTATAATTTTACTTAATTTTAAAATTTGAAGTATAGAGGATATATTTATAATTCTCTGCTACAGTAATTTATTTTTTGAAAAAATTAAGGAAAGAAGATTTTTTACTTAAAAATTATTTAAAAAATTACAGGGAGAACAAGTTTATATTTCAGCCAATTTTGCTTGTCCCTTAGATGATTTTAACTGATGGTTTTTTGCATCCTACGGAAACAATAAAAAGTTATTCTCCCGGATATAACCTAATGACTATGCTTTGAGATAAATTCTAGAATTTCCGGTACTTTTCTATGACCCTCTCAAATTTTTCTACGTGAGCCGAAGGCTGTGAGTTTTCTAATTTTTTACTGTTCTAAATTTCGCTTCGTTTCCGATATAAACAGCAAATGATCTGGTCAATGATAGAGGGTATGGCAGCAATTTTCTCTCAGTGGAGTTAACTATCGTATGTTAATCGTATGTTCGGATAATTTATAAGATTTTTTTTGTGAATCGTAGCTTAAATTAGTTTTTTTTGGTATTTTTTAAGAAGAATACAATTATGTGACAAACATTGGTATATGTTACAAATTTTTATTTATATTATGCTACTTAAGTGATTGCCATATAGCGAAAGGTTTTAATTTTTGAAGAAGTTATAATCTTCTTACAATAACAATTCATGTAACATAAGCACGATAAAAACCTTAATTAAATTATTTGAAAGATGCAGCGTGGTTTCAAGCAGTCTATTCTATTTATACCGCTGTGTCTAACTTTCAGCTAACTCAAATAAGAAATACTAGTTTCTTGAGTGGTTTGGTCTTTCCAATTCTTTTGAACATGTTTTTCCGTCTCGTCATCTCAAAATTAACTATAAATAAGTACAACAACTTTAGTGTCTCAAGTGGCTGGGAATTTAGAAAAACGATATGCTTTAACAAATGACAATTTCCAAAGAAATATAATGGGCTTGTTTCAACACTTTGTCAAAGAAAACAAAAAACCAATGAAATCGCAGTATGGAGAGCGTGACATCATAAGATATATTCTCATTGCCTACTTTCCTGTTATTTTGATTCTCACTGCAATTCTTATAGCAAAGCAAGTAGGTTTTCAATAGTAATTGAGGAGCTGATTTCCAAAAGGCGATCGCAAAATCCAAATCGCGATTTTGTTATAGAAGATTTATTATTGATTTTAAGGAAAAGCCCAGGTTTTCCCCAGTTATCTATGGATGATAGTAAAGCTAAATTATATGGTTAAAAAAATCCTGACAATATAGTTATGTAGAAATTAAAAAAAAGAAAAAATGACTAAACCCCTTTTGGAAACCAAAATAATGACTTATGCTCTTTTGGAACAAAACTAAAGACTTACGTCTTTTTGGCACAAAAAATAACGGGATTGAAATGACTTACTTCCTTTTGAAAGTAATTCAAGTTTATTTCGCTCAATTACCTAATATGAAATATAAAGTAATGAAAGTATTGCGAATGGAGTCGAAACTCCGATATGGAGATTTAAGCTTTTTGCGCCTTTTGAAGGGTGCCCATACTGAAAACGGGGTTTTTGAACATTGGTCGTCTGCCTATCTACAGCTCGATCTAGTTGAACTACAGACCTAAAGTTTGGTACACGAATTCCTGGTACCTATCGGATATAAAAATAAGATATTCGAGAAAATCTCGCATACGCAAAGGGTAGATGCCATCAAATTTCTTTTGGTTTCAAATGTATTACTGTAAAACGAAAAGATATACGGATTTCGAATTCGGTACACGAGTTCCCAGTACATATCGCAGAATAAGGGTTTTGAAAAAATCGCACTTGCACGAAGGGTAGCTGTCATAAAACTTTTTAGGTTTTTGAAATTAACTTATTAAGTATAAATTTTCGTATCTTTCGGATTCTTGGGGATTCACATGGGGTGGTGATGGGTTAACCATAAAGAACAATATGGGATACCCATATGAGGAAAGTTTCATAAAAAGAAGTCATATGGGACACTGTTAATTATTACTTGTATAGATTAATTTAAATGTAAAATTATGTTTAATTATAAATTTAAAAACATTGTACTGAAAAATAATAACTTCTTTTTTGAACGGTTTTTTTAGGTAACTGTAAGTGGGTTAACATTGTAAATGTGCCTACGTGGGCCCCTATGGTTTGACCAAAATTAAATGGGTTCATTTTTTTCTGGGCCCGATTATGTTAGGCCCATTTGGCTAACGTGGGCACTATACGGATCCCACCCATAGGATGACTACATGGGATGACTATGATAAAAAACTTTTGATCTAAAAATTTGCAATCATTCATTTGAATTTTTGCAAATTAAAATTTGTGCAAGGAAAAACAGAAATACAGATAAATTGGTCTTTTTTTATTAATTTTTATTTCGCTGTAAAAAAAACTTTTAAATATTTCAATTATTTCTTAAAAATAGTCCTACATTCGTATATTTATACAATTATATGTATATTAATATATTTATACACTTATATGTATATTAGTATATTTATATAATTATATGCATATTAGTATATTTATGCAATTATATGTATGTTAGTATATTTATATTTTAAATGTATAAGGTAAACTAATAATAATTTGAGCATAAAAACATTTGTTTCGAGATATCATTGGTTGGTAATTAAACGCAGACTATAACTCGGAAGTTTACGTTAAAAAAAAAAAGCTTGACGGAGAACACGACGATCCTCTTTCTTCACCGCTCAAAGTTTTAAGAACTGGCCTATGTGTTATTTTCTAAGGTCTGGAGGAGTATAAAGACTTAATCCCTTTTGGCATAAAAGCCACTTGTGGCTTATTTCTTTTTGGAAACAAACACGAATTTCCTCCTCTGTTTTTAATATGACCAAACCCCTCTTGAAACTTCTACTTATTGAAAATAGATAGTTAGTATGGGTTTATACATTTTCCCATCAAAAAGTCACTTTATGAAAATTTTGACTTAACGCCTTTCAGAAATCAGCTCTACAATTGTCACCTAGAGCCACTTTCACAGAATATTTATACACTTCAGAAAAAAAAATCGCCAAACAGAGCCATTTTGTTGCAATTATAACTTTTAAAACATCTTCATAGTTTGCTAATTTAATTTACTGTTTGAAGAATGATTATGTAAAATTTCTTGCTCTAAAATTTAAGTCAAAGGTCACATCCTTGTATCCGTTCCGGCGACATTGGGCGCGTTTGAAAATGTCGGCGAAGCCTAAATGACGCTAGCTTCTTATTCTTAAATAAGTATGAATTTTTAGTTTTATTTTTCGAACAATGATTTCTAATTTTCGAAAAAACTATATATAAAAACATGCAAAAAATCTTTCATCTTCAAATATTCTCTAAATGGCGTAATTTCAAATACTTTTCGAAAAAAAAATCCACAAAAATATATATTACAGTAAATATTTTGTATTTTGATGACCTTACAGACCCTTCCATAAAAACTATAATTGCAGCGAACTTTTTAACCCTGTGAAGGGAAACAATACCATCTTGTCTAAATTCAGATTTCGTGATACAGCCTACAACTGTGCAAATAGTCATTTTCCTATTTTTAATTAACGCTTTTTAAGGAACAAAAGAATGCGTTTCAGCCTGAACTAATGATGAGTGAGAGGTTTATTTGGGCTTACTTATTGGGTTGCTTGGTGACTTTCTAACGGCTTCATTTTGTTTCTTGCCAAGTTTCTCCATTTTCTTCTTAACTCTATGAATGTCATCGAAGTGAAAATAAAATAATTGTTCTTTTTCTCAATAGATTTTTAATTATTTCCTAACTGTAATATTATATACGGACACAGCATTTTCGTGACGGTCTTGTGGATTTATGGGGATTTGAAAAAATATCAACCTTAGGTACTATCCGGCCATCATCGTTTAAATTAATTTTGACAAGAAGAGTCTGTCATGAACCAAGTCAGGTTTTGGCGTTAATACATTACAAAAGATCCGAAATTATGCATGGCTTTTCAGGAGACATGCACCACTACAGATAGCAGCGATATAATCAAAAGGTCCTACTGGAAATGACGAATCGCTTTTTAAGTTTTGATGGATGTTGATACCTAAATGATATGGCATTGTTTTAAACCTGGTAATAACTGTCAAAAACCGTACTTTTATTTTGTAGTTTTATTCGATTACACTGAATGGCGTGGTAATTCTGGACCTACCACACAGCAGCTAAGTTTAGATTTTTCTTGTTGCTGAATGCTACGACATTTTCAAGGTAATGTATTGATTATAAGACTCGAAAGAACGAGCATTTTATTTCTGAAAGGATTTCTACATTATGTAACGAAAATCCATAGGAGTTTTAATTTATTAAAATTTATAAAGATATGCAGAAATAAAGTTGTATTTTTGCGTTTAAATCTAGAGTAAAATTAAAGAAAAAATGCTCTCATCACTTAATGAATTTGAGCTGTTTTATTAAATAACCCTTAGCAGCTTTCTTAGAATCCCTTTTATATTAAAGCATTTATGTCTTTTAATTAAAAATCAATCTTTTAAATTATTTTGTTATGTAAGTAATTACGTGGAAAAAAACATGTTTTCTTTCTGTACCAGTAACTTGTCCAATTGCTTGGCTTCTTAAGAGGTGAGTTTCTTGAAAAGCATCCGTTTCGAAAACAATCCTTAACCACACAATCATCTCAGATATAGATCATTCTTCTGTACAAGATCTATAAGTACTCTAGTTTTATTTCATTTCACAGACTAATTATAGTATTGAACTATTTCTCAAGATCGTTTTCCACTATTTATTCTTTCATCCCAAGACGGAATGCTTCGAGAACTCCATTTTAGGTGACCCCTCTTATATAATGATGACAATGAGGTGTGACAAAAGGGTATTCGGAAATGCCGACTTTGGACACTAGAGGTCACCTGTCTGCACCTGAAGAGCCCGGAGCACATGGTAAGGTAATGGAGGATAATTAATTGCGGACCTTATAGGTGGTTCTAATTATTATTCTTTTCGATTATATCGGCAGTTCTTGGGTGACTCATGCCTCTGTAGTGTGTTCAAGGTGGGAAAGGGACGTTAGTGTACGTTTTTTCAGTTTCTTTTTCGTATTTGTTAAATATAATGTTCTTTTATATAACACGAGTCAAACTTTAGCGTATACAATTGCAGATCGTGTTATATTCTTTCAGCCATTTTTTAGCCCTCTGAGGGATAAGAAAGTTGGCTGAAGTGTAAACTTGTTCTCACTCCATGAGATTAAAATTTGAATTTTTAATTGAATTTTTTTTGAAATTATGTTTCTGTAGCAGAGATGATTATAAATGACTCCTCCATACTTTAACATCTAAAATTTATTAAAAGTAAAAAAAATTATTAACTAAACAAATGTGCTGAAAAACACGAGGGTCAGGTGACAAGGTTAACAAGGACTTTAGGGCATTTCCACGCGTGACTTACACTACATCGGACAATTTAACAAATTTCGTTTGCATAGTTCATAATTATTTTCTATTTATTCAAAAAAAATATTGTATGTCAGTTTACCCCTGAACATATAGTATTTTTAGCAATCAGTAAAAACTTTTTAATTTAACATTTTACTTAAAAAATAAAAAAAATTTCCTGATGTGACTTGCACTACATGAAAGGAAGTCGATTTTTGGTTATCATTATAAACTCTAATTTCTTCTTCATAGTGCAGTAAATCAACATTCTACCAGTGCTTATTTTAAGTATAAGGTTTAAAGCTAAATAATTTAATTGCAAAAAAGGATTGAAATATGATAGGAAATAATTTATTAACATTTTTGTGCGTGACTTACACTACATACATTTTGTGACTTACACTACATCAAATGAATTGTATCACATATATGGATATTTAGCCAATAATAACATAACATATGTAAATAGTTTTGAACATGGTAAGTTAAAAATTGCATACATGGTAAAATCATAGTTAGAAAAAGTTATACAACGTCCCCTAAAGTTGGGTTCTGGTAATTTCTTAAACTCTAATTTCTTCTTCATAGTGTAGTAAATCAACATTCTACCAGTGCTTATTTTGAGTATAAGGTTTAAAGCTAAATAATTTAATTGCAAAAAAGCATTGAAATATAATAGGAAATAATTTATTAAATTTTTGTGCGTGACTTACACTACATTCAATTTGTGATTTACACTACATCATGGGAATTGTATCACAGATATGGAAATTTAGGCAATAATAACATAACATATGTAAATAATTCTGAACATGGTAAGTTAAAAATTGCATGCATGGTAAAATCATAGTTTGAAAAAGTTACACAACGTCCCCTAAAGTTGGTTTCTGGTAATTTCTTAATTTTTTCTTCAGTAGCATCGTCTGAAAAACCTTCCTTCTCAGGCCACGCAAAAAGACTTCCCGACCATTGCAGATGTTTCAGTTTTATTGAATAAAAATCTTTACATTAACATTTGCCCCACAAAATATTTAACGATAATTTTCCTACAAAAAGAACTAAAAGCTCTTTTTCTAGCATCAAATTCATTTTAACAATTTTGTTGAGAGGTATTTCCTTTTACAACATATAAATTTGTTTAATCAGCCGTGTAGTATTTTTGGGAATTTAATGAAACATTGGCAGTTTTAAGTAGGAATTTGTTTAATTTTAAAAAGCAGAGCAATTTTCGAGTGTCAGGAATCGGAAATATTTATTTTCCTTTGATGAGCAAATATCATTTAATCTACCTATTTCGCCCTTTATACAGTTGTAAGAAATGTATAATAGGGATATGTTTGGAAAATATGGTTTCTTATGCAAAGTGAAAAAATCTTTAGCTGAATGTGGGTTCATTTTCGTGGAATGTGTGGGTGTTTTTATCTCCTCTTCACAGTATCACCAAGTTCATCAATTGGTCCTTTTTCATGACTAAAGGTAAAGATGGCCAACATTGGGGGCAGAGAAATGCCATTCAATGTTGTCAAACGGCTGGAACATTGCAATAGAGATGGTGTATTTTTAGTTAAAGTGTTGTCCGTAAAGTGGCTTTTGCTTTAATTTTCTTTAAAGGTTTGAAATTTACCACATGCTTAAAGTCGTTCCCTTTACTCTCTTTTTTCTTTTAGCTGTTGATATAGCCATCTTAAATCAAAATTATCAAAATATAAGAAATCTACAAATATTATAGCTAATCTACAATAGATAAATCAAACAGAAGTTGTAACTGACACTACGTTGTGACTTACACTACAAAGTTAAAAAGTTTTATAAATCGAGAAAATGCTTTTTATTTTAAAATTTAAAGGTGCGGAATTACACAGAGGTTAATATAGAAAGAAAGTATCTTAAAAATTTCGAAGCAAAGCCTTATTTTAAAAAGTTATAGAAACTTTTAGATCTTTTTGTGACTTACACTACAGCCAAAACAGAGGATGTTTGTCTTTCTAATTAAGTATTTTTTATTTATAAATGCCGATTAAAAATGTGTTTTCAAGATAGTTATTATAGTGTATTTTAATATTTTTACCAAAAAAATCTGATAAAAAATAATACTGAACTTAAAATTCAAGAATTCAAAATGATGAAAAACCATAACACATGCTTTCAAAAAAAAGCAGCCACTTTGAAACTTCAGTGTTGCCACAGATAAAAACAATAATAGTTTTTGATGTAAAATTTTTGCAGTTCAAACTTTTCTAAATCACATAAAAAAGTTTCAACTGGAATAAAAAATATTCTTAAAATTCACTTGTGGTATGTATTTACGTGGACTTAACCTTTATCCCTCAGAGAGCTAGAATTAAAAGTCACACACGAAATACTAAATGACAAAAAAATGTACACTAGAATTATAACAAGAAATGTTCTTCAAACCTCTTTTTTTATGAATTGAAATTCTTTAATCTGAAACTATTTATTTGAAGTGAAATTTTCGAGAACAGATTTGCTATGTTTTTTTCTGAGGGATATAGCTGTCTACATTGGTAAAGGGATTGCTACCTTTTTTCAACACAGGCTATATCGAGGGTTCAGAATACAAGCGAACCAAGTCCACTTTTTATCATTTTCGAGTTAGCAGCGGAATTGCATGTACTGTCTATGTAGAATTTCAGTGCAATAATGAAAAAAATCCTAGTTCAGATAATATGCACTAGAGGCGACAGCAATTAAAAAAATGTTTGCAATTGCTACTGCCTAGCGACTTCAACTTTAAATGTCTGTAGCACAAAGAAGGATTTTTTGGACTTGGTTCACTTGTATTCTGAGCCTTCCGTATAATATTATTTTATTAAGTTTTAACATTTCAAGTGGAGCTTGAGATTAACTATTTTATTTTAACTTAAAATAGAAATAATTATGATTTATTCTGAAATTCGAATGCATTAGAATTAAGTATTCGTTAGAATGCTGTTATTCATCAGCTTTAATGTAACAATGGTTAATTAATACTTGCAAAATACGTTTGTTGAGGGCACACAGAAAACAAAATTATATTTCGCTATTCAGAAGAAGCGTATGCCAATTTCTTATTTGGTGAAAAGTAGTAGGATGTTATGTCTTATACATTATCCAGGCGAGCTCGCATGTCATTGGTGGTTGGCACCTGCGGATACTGATGATAAGTGAGCAATT
Source organism: Oedothorax gibbosus (assembly GCA_019343175.1). NCBI lineage: Eukaryota > Metazoa > Arthropoda > Arachnida > Araneae > Linyphiidae > Oedothorax > Oedothorax gibbosus. The sequence goes on from CM033278.1 coordinate 21,237,997, forward strand.
ATCGAATGCGCAGTTCCCAATGGCTTGAAAACTTCCAAAGTAACATAATTTCTGTAGGCTATTAAAATAAATACAAAACAACCAACCAGGAATGAAGCGGCGATTTTGTTGCATGAATCACTATAAACATTTTTTAAAGTATTGTTAATTTTTGAATGCATTTTTTATGTTTATTTTCTATATTTATTGCAATATATATTGAATATAAAATAATACTTTTCTAGAAAATTTTCAGAATTAATTTGAGAAATTAAAGAATATCTGGACTACTTTCGTTCAAATATTATTTTCACCATATGTCCAAATCTATTAAATTGCAAGCCTTAAACGTTGAAAGAAAAAAAGCCTTAAACAGAGAAAAATCGCAACGGTAAATCGCTAAAAAGTTTTTATATTAAACTGCAAAAATATGAGGTAATTCCTTAAAATTCATAGAATTTTAGCTTCCTCCAGGTTTATGAGTAACTTTACACTTATGTTACATGACAGCTATTTGTCACCTTTTTTATGAAATATCGGGGCACAAAATGTTACAGTGTATATTGTACAAGTAGAATACACAAGTAAAATTAGATTAGAATAAATATTCTTAATGCTTCTTGGTAAATTCAGATAAATGCGATTGAAAATGTAAATTTTTAACGTCTCAAGATTGCAGAGTACAAATTCGACAGCTAAATTTTGGAAACTTATCGAAACAAGATAAACCTTCCTCTATTTTTTGGGCCGCACTAGAAATGTGTTAAAAGTGTCCAAAAGGGCAAGTGTTACTTGTAGCAAATACCAATTAAAAGAAAATTTTGCTTTTAATACTATGTCTCCACCTGTGATAAATAACTTCTTATGCGTCAACAACGACGTAAGATACTACAACATAAACGTAACTACAAAGTATTTTTTTATGCCTTGATTAATAAGTAGCTCAAATTCTTCTCCTTCCTATTGGTCGTCTTGTATCTTAACCCAGATCCTGTGTTTAGTGACGTCCGATACATTAGTCTTTAATATCATATAACCCTATGCTCGCTGAATTCTAATACTAAAAAGGAAATGCATTGACTACTGACTACCAGAAGACAACGTTTATCAAAATTATTAAGTGATTATTTTTTGAATTATTATTTATTTTGATTATTACGCATCGAATCTAGATTTTCAGGTGTCCAGCCTTAAGGCACACCCCTTTTTCACCTCTCTTCAGTTCAGTTTACGTTCCCAGATCTTTTTAGATTAATAAGGGTTTTTCCCGAGATTTGCTTCTATAACAAGTTGTTTGTGATTAATATCTGGAATGTATTTGTGGAATTGGTAGGCAGAATTGGTCTTAGAAATATTTTATTTACGTGAGGAAAAATGGTAAATTAATTATATCTAATCGAGGCTATGGTAACGGCATGCCCAAGTGAATATTTTGATTTTTTTTTATCTCGGAAATTCCGCTGAAATTTATTTTGTAAATTGCAATAAACAGTTAAAAGCATAAAACGAAATTAGACAAAATTTACAATAAGTGTTAGATATTATAGTGCATACTGTTGACATTTTTTAAATGAAGCCTCTTTGAAGGGTAGAAAGCCTTAAAGTTTGGAATTCTTTCTCTCATGATAAATTAAGGGGAAAAAAGGGGATGAAAAACACTAAAAAACTTAATTTTACTTGGAACACATTGCGATGCTTACAAAAAAATATCGATTTTCATACAAATACAACCTTATTTTGGTTTAAAATACCTGAAATGTTCAAATTGAAAGATCTCTCGATTGTTGGAATCTTAAATCAATCATTGCGATAGTTGTTCCATTATAAATGTTACCGTTAAAACCCGAAATCAGCTAAAACTAGAACTAACTAGTGAGAACTAGTTTTAACTAAGGCCATTAGTTAAAACTAGTTTCACTAGCTAAAACTAGACCTCGCCTAGCTAATATTAGTTTTGACCAATTGCATTGGTTAAAACTAGTTGTAATTAGCAAAAACTAGAATTATCTGACATGTTTCAGATAAAAGTCGAAATAACGAAGGTGGCATCGAAGAAGTGGCAATACATAAACTTAAAAAGATTTGTTTGTTGTTGCAAAGCGTCGTTGTTGCACGAAATTTAAGATCTTCCACTTTGCTCCATTAATTAAACATGAATCCATTATTAAATGTTTGAAAAACCCGCATAGTACCGTTCTTAAAGGAGTATTCCAATAACCATAACGCCTTCATTGCATTTCAGCAATAATTCGAATAACTAAACTAAATCAAACATATTATCCTAAATCACCTTATTTTCAGGTAATTCTAGTTTTATCTAATATAGTAATAAGTTTTTTTATAGTTAAATCTAGTTTGAACCAATCTATTTTGCTAAAAACAGTATTCGCTGGGGATGGCTGATTTTAGCTAGTGGAAACTAGTTTTAACTAATGGTCTCAGTTAAAACTAGTTCCCACAAGTTAATTCTAGTTCTAGCTGATTTCGGGTTTTAACTGTTGCATAAATAAATATATCCGATGCTTCACAGATGAATTGAAGTGCAAAAAAAACAAAACTTCAAACTATTCTCCCAAAGCAATCAAATATTTACCCTTTTTCCATCTACGATGTGATATTACTTATTTCAATAAACAAAACACAATAGATTTTTATTTTTAGCAACTGCATTTCCTTTAAAAAGGTTTTCGACCAAACTATATATTTCATTATATTATAAATAGGGTAAAAAGCTTGTAATGGTTAATAACGAAATCCAAAGTTAACTTTTTTTTTGAAAAATTCCCAGTTTCATCAACAGAATAAAACATGATATGTATCGAATCATTTTTTTAAAAATTGACAACGAATATATAAAAAAAAAAGTCCTGTTGTGATATTTTTAGATTCTACAAAGTCAGAAATACACATCGTTTTGGAGAAATTATCTGAAATTTGATAGACATGGATGCATTAAATTATATAAAATAGTTGAATAATAAAGTAGCAATCAAATTACGTTAAAATAGTTAGTTTTTGTCAAGATTAATGCCCACATTATTGTGTGGGCATTAATCTACTGTAATTAATATTTACTGTGATATATATTTTTGAGGATTTTTTTTTCGAAAAGTATCTGAAATTACGCCATTTAGAGAATATTTGAAGATGAAAGATGTTTTGCATGTTTTTATATAGTTTTTTTTTCGAAAATTAGAATAATGTTAGAAATATTGTTATTTATTGTAACGGAATATTTTTATACATGTTTTTATAACCTCTTTCAAACCTACACGGAATAAACCTCGTAAATATTAAAAGAAAACTTCAAATATCCAAACTACGACCATCCTCCAAAATATCATTCTGTTTCCTCTATCCATCCGTACGCTTATAACCAGTAAAACTACGGAATTTTAATTATAATCTCTTTAAAAAACAATTTATTTCTGTCATTTGCAGCATAACATGGTAATTAATATGTACCAAAAATTAATAAAATTTTTTTTATTTGCCTATTACAATAAATTCGAATAACTATAATTCTACTGAAGTGAATAATCCAGCATCGCTTATTAATGTGATCATGTCATAGAGTAAGGATTTGCTATTGTTTCGTCTTTCAAATCTATTCGTAAATACGGAAGTACACACCTACGAACTTTCCCCTAATTTGATGCGCACATATTTTCCGTAAATTACATAAAAAGTCAAAAATATAAGAACCCAATGTTTATCATACAAAAGAAAAAATTAACAAAGGTTTTCTTTTGGTCGCATGTAGATATCCTTGAAAATTCCGCTATAAAAAGGTTTTCGCTGTTTTACAAGCGCCTGTAAGTGGTGTAGTTTATGTCCAAAATTTGTGGTTTTCTCCACAAAATTGTTTCTGGGAAGGTGGTATACTGTAATTTTCAACTTCCTGTATAACTAGACACCTTGCTCCATTAATGGTGAGGTTTTTCGAAATTTTCGCAAGTTTTAAGAGATTTATCATCTTTACCTTTGTGCCAGCCTAAACAAAAAGTTAGTTTATCAGAATTTGTTGTTTAATCGAAATTGTCTAAAGCTAACCTTTTTATAATTATAAAATTATTTTTGTTTGGAATGTTTTAAAATTCGAGTCCCTTCAATTAAAGTCACGATCTCTAACCAATCAGACAGCGATCTCTAGCCAATCAGATGCAGTTCTTAGAGATTGCATACTTGCGCAATCACAATAAAAAATAGTTAGTGGACAACGGTTCTAATTAAGATCTCAAACGTCGGCTATGAAATTGTCTGTGTTTGAGATTCTCAAGGAAGGCTAGAGATAGATAGAAGGAAATGATTAACTTACCTACCTAAAACAAAATATAATATAAAGTTCATTTCATAAACGAAAAAGTTAATGACATAATTATTCAAAATCGACCGGTTGTATAAATTTTATTTTAGAATTTTAATTTAAACCTGACATGTCATGATAAGTATGAAAAAACATAAAGATAAGGAGTTTCCGTCACATTTTATAGAATGTACATTTACAAAATTCTTAAGTGTTTTGGAGATGATATCTTTATGCCGATTTCATATTTGTAAAAGTTTTTTTTTATCTTTAAACAACTTCAATTTTGTTCATTAATTAATTTAAAAAAGGGGATCCAAATGTAGTCCCTAAAGAAATTCAATAAATGGTGCTACTGTTTCAAGAGCAATCAGGACAGGAATTGCTGCATAGTACATTAATTTATAAAGTCGAATTATTTGTTGAAAGTTTTACTTATCAAATGCGCGAAAAATAGCAACGAAATCAGTTTTTTTAATGCTTTTTAAATAGGTGCTTAAGTTATTTAATGCTTTTTAAATAGGTGCTTTAAGTCATTTAATGTTTTTTAAAAGAAATAATCTATAAAAAATAAAATACCACAGAGCTTTAGTATTTAAATAAAATATGGTACCATTCTTCTCCATCTATCCATTTAACATGTAAAAGTGTTGCCTTTTCATCCAATTAAAAGTCTGTTAAATTAATTTTTATTGAAAAAAATCATCCCATTTTCAACATTATAGTAATTAATTAAACTATACACGTTTTTTAGAAAAATTCCGATCATTTGAATTTTTGGTTTTTTGAATGGAAACTGATCCCAAATAATTCGGATAATTGAAGTTCTATTGTATAATGAAAATAAGAATAATTTTTTTTTATTTTCTAACACATACAATCACTTTCACCTTTAAAAACATACAACTTTCTTTAACGCACTTCATTTTCATTGCCGACATCAAGAAACTCTCTTCTGTGATTCACGACTAAGGTCACATTTTGCAACACAACACGATCACGTCTCAAAACAACGGAAGTTAAAAGACGTCTTTGTTTTCAGGTGAATTCGGAGCCGAAAAGTGGTGAACTTCATTTCATTGTAATAATTAAATACATCAACCGTATTTGACAGTAAAAACAAAAGATGAAGAAAGGTATAAGAAAAACTTGTGACATCAAATTATTGATGTTTGTTTTATATTTTATACAATCCTGGTGACCTATATTTGATGAGTTTCTATATGATTCATACATTGCTATTTTGGATCAGTGTGATTCGTATACGTAACTTTCTGGAATTAAATTAACCTGCTATGTGCTCATACGTATGCAAAAGTGAAGGTTAAGGTAAACTGTTCGATTGTTTCAACGTTTCTAAGGATTATTTTATTCACATAGTGATTCGCAATGTTTCTTGTCGCTGATATGTATTATGGAGTTACATCCATTTGGTAGCTATTCATAATTGAAAAGAAAATTTCACTATTGTTATTTTATGCTCATGAACTTCATACTTTACTATGTTCAATATTTCATATATTCCTGGTAACCTATATATGATGAGAGATCAGTGTCTCTCGAATACGGACTTTCTTGAATAGATTTAACCTGGTATGTTTTCATACGTGTGCAGAAGTGGAGGTTACGTTAAACTTTTCCTAAAAGTTTCTAAGGATTATTTTATTCACTTAAAACTCATGCTTCGCAATGTTTCTTGTTGCTGATATGTAATATTGAGTTACATCTATTTTGTAGCTATTTATAATTGAAAAGAAAATGTCATAATTGTTATTTTATGATCATGACCTTCATATTTTCTATGTTCAATATTTCATATTGCAATAATATTGTTTGAATAAAAAGAAAAACCTATCTAAGTAATGGCCAAGTTTTTTCGAATTAGGTTAAAAAAACATTTAGTGACATTGTTTACCAATTACAAAGCGACTTTTAGTATTTATTACAATAGTCAAATGCACTAAATGTTTAAAAAAATATATAGAAACATACACTTGTCACCAATGTTCATAATACAATATACGTATCATTAGAATGTTTACCACACCTTAACAAAATTGAAATAGCTTGTATTGATATAAAAGCATAAATTCAATAAACAGTTATGCTAAATTTCTATCCATATCAGATGGTTCCCATATCTTTTTCTGTTGTGTTGTGCCTAAAGGGGATAATTTAAAATGATTTTCTACGCCAAGTGTCTAGTTTAACAATGTACTCTCCCTTAAGCAAGTCTGGTACTCATTTCATACTTAAACACTTTACTATGCTTCTTTTTACGCTATTTTCAACATATATATTATCGCCACATCTTACTTATTTTCAAGTCTTGTTAATTAACCATCAGACTTCAGAGGGATGCAGGAATGTGTTGGCTCATGACCAGTTACAACTCATATACGAACCCTGGTCGACAATATAGGAGTCAGGCATACACTACACTACCGCCACCACAATAAACTGTTACACCACTTTTTACACAATGTCATACATTTCGTCTTAGGAGGTATCGTACCAAGAAACTTCAAAGGCAGCGGTCGCACGTGGGTTTAACCGCAATATTTAAATAGCAATTCACAAAGTCCAGCAGATGACGCAATGGCGGAAACCACAACAAGGTTTTGGAAACAATAAACATAACAATGCGATGGAGATAACTCCCCTTTTTTGCATATGTCACAGTCAAAAATGTCCCTATCAATAGCGTCTAAGGATTTTTGTAATGTAAAGAAAATATATTTGGAAACATAATTTTGGTTTTGGTAAGGCTGAACTGAGAAATCTATGGAGTTTCATTGCCATTAGTTTAATGGTGAAAAAGTACAGTATATCCAATTACACTAAGAAAAAGCTTGCGCTGACTTTCAATGCATGCAAAAAGTACATTTTACTCATGTATTTATTATTATTTGCTCATGTAAGTTGTGTTGAAACAATACAAAAATTGTATTGCGACCAAATAATAATGCATGGTTAGTACAAAAGTTGTGTTGAAGGTGCAACACGCATGTATTCTTCCTAAATGTAGTTTAGCATCTTCTCTTTAATGTTTCGAATAAATAGCTATACTTAAGTTTAAAAAATACATATTACGGTACATAAAAATGAATTTTATAATTTTTATACATATTTATATATAATTTACAGTTTTTTGTCACTCGCGCATGCATGTAATAATCTTCTCCTATCGCGATCGACAGTTTTGTTTTAACAACACGAATTAGTGTTCGTATGCCATCAACACGTTCTTTTCTGAGTGCATACCTATATATGTAATTGGTTTGAATAGTAATACATGTACTGAGATTTGAATGTTTCGAGTTGTCTATTTGTACCAATTATTTTTCAATGCTCATTATTTTAAGATTTAAAAATGCTTTCGGTTTGATACTTTAAGGAAATATTTTTACAATTAAAGAATTCGTAAATACTTGAAACTTAGACAAATAAGCACACATTTATGGAAAATTATATGAAATATAGTGATAAGTCATGATTAATGTAATTTTTATTTAAAACCATCACTTTTATGTTACCATAAAGTTGAAACGAAAATTTTACTGTCCCAGATAAGCAAAATACATTAATAAATATTTAACTAATGCATTTTACCAGGTAATAATTATATAACACTTATAAATCCTTCTTGGTAGCAATAATTTTCGTTATAATTTTAACATGTTTTTGACACAAAATTTTCTAACAACTGTATAACTTTTATATCATATATAAAGTCTGAGTTTAAAATGGCGCGGATTCCATTTCCATTGAATCACCATTGTAAAGCAGAAATTTGAGGAAATGTCCGCATCTTTGCGTTTCTCCCTCATTTCACGAAATTTCACACATTCCTCTTTTCTGACACTTCACATTGCTTGTGTGGAAGTCATTTTTTTTCTCAGAACATGTCTATTTCACAACGCCGCCCTTCAAGTTATTCTTTAAGTCATTGTTAATGTTTAAAATTTGAGCAGAATATGCAGTATCTCAAAGATAAATTTCTCTCTAGGGTGTTGATAATTTTTTAATAACCTATTGAATGGTAAATAAAGTTATTATATTACCTTTTAAGCCACCTGCTCCAAAGCGACCCTGGCTCATCCCCTGAAAGATTATACATGGTATTTGTCGACACAAGCCATGTCATAGGCTTAAATATTCATCTGCTCATCATAATCTTGAAATACAAACTTTTAATCATTTTACTTCTTTCAAGTACCAATTAAAAAATCTGTTGTATGAAATTCTTGATATATAGGATTATTTTTAATTATTGCATACGTTATTAAAATAAAAATACTGTACCAAAATTCCTAGTTTTTTATTGACTAACCATCTGAAATACATCTCCGACACTTCTGTTGCCATAGCTACTTTTTACGCATTCATTTACAAAAAAAAACACATTTCTATATGTGTTTTTTTGTGTTTGTAAATTAATAGCATTTCCTTTTTCATGTTCACCAGTATGGTCCTTGTGAATTTTGGTGTTCTGCCGACATTATTGTTATTTTATTTGTTTATTTTCCTTCAAGTTCTTGTCTGTGCTATGTTTATTTGTGTAATAAAAAATATTTAATAATTCGATTTGCTAATTATAGCAGAAGCATCGACGATGTTCTTGTCAGGGCTGTTCAGGCTCGTACACCTTAGATGGTACGTACGCGCGGTATCCCTTTCTCACAGTCATAAAAAAGTGTACCGCCTTAATTGTGTAATTTAATTTGTGTTCAGTAAAGTCCACTTAATTAGTTTAATTTATATAAATAATTTCATGAATACAATGAATATAACATAAGATCTTAAAATATAAATAAATATATTTGTTAGGTATAAGTAATTATAACTTCTAGAGTGTTGGTTGTTTCATGTCCACCCTTCTCCAGTTACCTAAAGCAGGTCCATGATACCCTGCCGCTCTAGTCAAGCTGCAAGTCCGTTTTTCCTCTCACTTCACATCTGCCCCATAGAGGCGCCAATACATTCAATTACATGAGCAGAGGAAGCAGGATAAGAACAAGGGAAAGATGAATAAGTCTTTACTCTATCGACAAACTTTAAGCTTTTTATGTGGCCACTACTAAGTCTGGTCAAAGCAGTCTGGGCGGATCGCGAACACTCGGAAAAGAAGAGACAGGACAGGACGGTTACCAGCATGCCAACCGTGAGAGGGAGGGATTCTTCAAGTAGAATTTGCTCTAGACCTATGAATAAAAAATATTTTAGACGCAAAAAGTTCACGAGAGGCAGCACAAGAAAGAGCACTTACCTCTTTCGCAAGCGAGACCACCACCTCATTCCAAAGACTCCAACATGAGATGGAATCCGTTGGATGCAAACTCTGCTTTTCTCTGTGAGACTAACCATTTTAGAAATAATTTCTTGCACGGTTTTTTTCAAAATGTCAACTTCGATTTTTTAAATATTGGATTGAGCTTCTGCACTTGTAAAGTTCGATATATATTTCATTTGTAGAACCTTAGATGTTATCAAAAAAGCCGGTTGTCAGATTGTCGCTTAACACCAGGTGCATTTGCACTATTTTCGATAAATTGTCAAGTATTCAAATGCTACACCGATACCAATTTTTTTCTGAACAAAATTAATTTAATTTGTTAGCTTTTCTCCATTCATAAACATTATTTTAACACTAAGTAGGCGTCCATTGATTAACTGAGGCTTTTCGACGATTTTTGACCACCCCCTCTCTAACCTGATAAGACTTCTTGAGATTCGGCTCGACATCTCTCTCCCGCTTCTCCAATTTCACGATTTTTCAAATTTGTACTGTAAAATAGTAGGATTTTTTTTCACAAAACACACAATTTACTTTATTATTTTTTTTCATTGAAGACTAGTTGAGATTAGTTTTTTTACATTGCACTGATTGTAGTCTAGAATCACAGTAATAGTATTAAACGATAAAAAATGAAATAGAAACTACTATAATTAATAAAAGTTCTTAATTTCTTCTACTTCAGTTTATGAGAACTCGGGAAGGGTAAATATTATTGTTGCAACAATAAATGTTATCGTGTCCATTTCAGATTTTAGCAATAGTCAAGAAACATGTTTTACTTAAATTTATAACGCAGATAATATTAAGTTCGCAGTAAATATAATCTAGCTCTATGTCAATCTAGCCGATTAAAATAAGAAGACGTGCAAGGAAAGTGTCCGATTAGTTGGCTACTTTTTTTGTGGTCACGTAACCAATATCGCCAAATATTACGATATTTTTGTTTGCTTGAGTTCTAGTCTTTGGACTCTCCAGATACGGTCAACTAACTATAGACGGTAATACGATCAACTAAAAACCTATATTTATAAAAGGTATTCATTGAATAGCTAAATGTAATAAGTTATAATATCCTCAGAACTATTTCCATACTTAAAGCGTTAAAAAGTAAAGAACTTAAAGGGAAAATACTCCTATCAACTTGAATCATTTGCTTATTTGTTACTTTAATCGTTTCCGGTTGTCTATTTCGAGCCTCCTTTAAGGACATAAACACAGCCAACTACGCTTCTTATAACTTATAACCGGTCAAGTGGCTAGAAATAGACAGTCGAAAACAATCATTTTACCTATCGTTTAAAGTTGCACTGTCGTCACTTAAAAAGGGTTTTAAATTGCTAGGCGTTATTGGCTGTGGTAAAGGTCCTAGAAAGGAGGCTAGAAATAGGTAGCCGGAAACGATGACATTAACAAATTGAACGATGATTTTTATCTCAGTTCAAATGTGTTAGGAAAATGTTATCGTATGTTTAGATAAGAAAAACTAAACTGAAACTAACATAAGTGGGTTTTTCACTGTACATCACACTACATTGTGTTTTTTTTATATCTCATTTTGACTAGCGCGAGTTCTTCCCTTATTTTGACAACAGTGTAGTTTTATCTTATTTTAACTACTTGATGATAGATAAAACCAACCTTGAAGCATATTGATATCTATACTACTATTAAAAATTCAAGCAAATTTTTTCTTTTCTTTATCCTTAATTGTTTTTTTTTTGCAACTAGAAACGACACATTTTGCTAACATGATTTTTGAATAAGGTGAATATTAAATATAAAAAATCTTAAAACATATTTAAAAAAAATTGGATTCTAAAATAGAGAGCTCTTACTGTAAAACAGTAGGTGGTAATTTGTTTAAAATAAAGTTTTAAAAAATCAAATTTTTCATTCATTTTTCTGATTTTTTTTGTTGTATTACAGTATTTTTCTATTGTAAAAGGCTTATGATAGTATAGGGAAATTCAATATATTATTTATGCTTTGTTTTGTACATATTCTAATCAATTGATATTCAAATCAGTAATTGACTCCACTTAGTAGAAATTTGCATTTTCTAGTTGGCAATTTCTTTTATACAGATTAGCAATTTTAAAAGATGCCTTAAATCGCATTCGGTCATTCGTTCTGGGACTTCATTAAAAATCCCCCCTCCACTTCCTGTATATCAATAGTTAAATGTAAAAGGATGTCAAGTCACTTATTAAAATTTTCGTATACCCTTCCTCTTTTACTGAGAAAGTGTAGTGAGGAATTCTTTGATGAACTTTACTTTTAACAAATAATTTGAAAGCTAATTTTTGAAACTCATGGTCATGACAGGCATTTAACGTCAATAATTAACATTTTAATTAAATTTGTTTGGAAATTTTAACTTTCACATTCTCGAAAACAGTTTGTTTTTCTTTCTGTAGTGTTTGAGCGATGAAAGAAACGGAAATGGATAAGTACATGAGGTGTTTTTCCATGCGATGAATTTAAGCTTGGTAAGGTGTTTTTCCATGCTTCTTTATCAGCAATGTCACTTTAAGTGAAATGATTTTTGATTATGTATTAGTTTACGACAACATGTTGTGACAACTGTAACGCTTAAAAATAGGTCACTAAGTTCTAATAACATTTATTTTATATTCGTTAAGTTTTAATTTTTTAAAAAATCATTTCATTTTTACTTGTTATAATATTGAAATTAAGTTTTCATTCACTTAATATCAATATTATAACATATAATAAAACTTAAAAAAAAAAATCTAATATTTTTTTAACCCTTAAGCGGGGAGGTGCAATTTTTATTACATATCCAAAGAGGCGGGGTTCTACGATACCTCAAACATAAGCTCTTAAACTTTAATTTATTATTGATATAAAGTGAGGGATTATATTAAAAGTATGCCATGTAAAAAACCTCTAAAGTATTTTTAAAAAGTTGAGCAAAAGAAGTATTGAGTAAAGAAATTGGTGAACAGATTAAGACTGGGATGTGGCAGATTAAGACTGGACGGATGCAGTTTTCCCGTTTAGAATTCCGGCACAGAATCAACCTTAATTTCGGCTGGTCATAATTTGCATAAAACATAATAAAAACATACAAGCTTAGATCTTGGCCTGAGCAATTGTTTATGTGATGAATTGCAGCATAGGCTATATTTGTTATACTCTATGCAAAATATACCCAGCCAAGATTAAGGTTCAGGTTCCTGTAAAAATAAATTCTTCCTTGAACCTCGTTTGCTGAATCAATGTCACTTGGGAGCAGAGCACCGATCTTAAGAAGAGAATAAATAAGATGAGGTAAACTGGAACGCAGAGCATGATCAAGGATAACTCAGACTATAGGCATAAAAAATTTTGGGGGCCACTTTGCGGAAACTTTTGTGTATGATTGCCCATAATAATGGTGCTAGTTGGCCGATGTATTGTATTTTTGTTATCATTTTATCGGCTTTATTTGTATAACAACGATCAAACCAATTACGTTAGGTGAATATCGGAGTCAAAGTCAAGCTAAATCCAAAGTAGAGTCTCAGAAAATTTGAAAATTTACTCATAGCGTAAAAAAATTAGGGTCCTCTAAAATTTGGGGATCCAAGGCCCGGACCTAACGTGTCTTATGGCAGATCAGCCCTGCTGGAATTAAAACGTCACCTGAAACAAGCCAATTGCACTCCTGGATTGCAAACCTCTTTAACCCCAACAACCCATTCCAAAAGGCATTTAACCCCATTTAAGATTATAAAAAAGAAAGAAAAAACAAGAGTATCTTGAACTTGTAGTCATGAAATGAAAAAAAAATAATAACAATCACTAAATGTTGCAAAGAACAAAAGCCAGACGATTACTCAGATATTTACACGGAAGAAGGGAAAGAAGTAGTGAGACAGCTCTACTCCTTCTAACAGTGTCAAGTGGAATGCTTTCAGTATCACCACGCGGGTGCTTTAGGTCAATGGCACTGCACTTACCTTGGGACAGTCATTCGTTTTGAATGAATGTTGGCTCTTGTTCTTTCGTTCATAGAACAGAATAGAAATTAACGTAAAGGGTTTTCATTGGTCTCTGGCAGCATGTGGCGGGAAAAGTTGGATGGGTGACGTCATCGTTGTCCGTCTGATTTCGAATGAAAATGTTCTTTGTATAGGTTTCAGAAAACAATGTAATTGTTGGGTAATTAGAAGATATTAGTTGTTAGTTAGAAATGTGAAATGGTAGTTAAAAGGGTGGCAATGGCTTTGAAATGGTTGACACATATTTTTGTATTATTTGGCTTTACGCCTATAGCAGCTAGTATTTTTTTAACTGTTGTGTTTGAAATCATTTTAATCCAGGAAAAATGCTGTAAAATCAGTTATACCTTGAATAAAATCCGAAAATATATACAATGTCTGCAAAGTTTTCAATATGTCAGACTTCTTTATTCCAATGAAATGTTTAACTGCACGCTAATAATAATAAGAAAGATAAGACAATATAATATAGTAAAACATTTATTCATTATGTGCTAAATTGATTCCCAATTTTTTTAGATTTGACACAAATTTGATACACCATCCACTAAAATGATATTTTTGTGTCTCAAGTTTATTATTTTATTTTTTAGAAGATTCTATAAAATGAACAGGAGAAACCAGGGATAGTTGACAAAATTTTCAGTTTTTTAAAAATTAGGTTTAAACTTTTTTTTGGGTGCTCAAATGTAGACTATTATATTTTATTCAGTATAATACAATATGTGTGCATCATTATTTATCTAAAGTATTAACTGTTAGCTAGTAAATTGATAGTAATCGGAATGGAAACAATTTATGGTTTAAAATACAATTTTAAAATGTGTTTTAATTAGATTCAATTTTTACGACAGTATACGACAACATTCTTGTAAGAATATGCAATTCTTGTTAAACATAGCCGAATGCTAAAACTGTAACATTAAACTAAACGTTTCCATAGTACATAACTATTATCTGAAATATTCAAAACCCATGAGATAAATAAATTGAAGAAATGAACTTGGGAAAGTTTTGGGGGGTCAAGGCTTAAATAAAAAAAACACACCATTGCACGCGTTTTAACTAATTCGCCAATAAACGTTTTTAAGTGGTTTCCTTTGAGGTTCCGATTACATCTTTTAAAAACGGGGTTAAGATTTACACGAAGTGTGGTTGATTTCGGGGCCCTTGCAATTGTGGTCGGAAACAGCCGTGTCCCAATTCAGTGTTCCGTGGAATGCTTTGTTTTTCGCAGAAATAAAAATGGGTTTTGCACCTCATTGGGTTGCGATAAATTGGAAATGCTATCGTAATAAATCAAAGAATATTGGAGTGCGGGAAACGTATGGTTGAAACTGTTTCTTCCTTAGAAATAAGTAATATTACGGTGGTTGTTTGAAGCTTTCAGTGTAATATTAAAACATAATGTTGTCCTTGTCCTTATGTATTCCTTTCTATTGTTTTATTTAGAAGAATAAAATATTTGGGTATAGTATCGATTATATATCACATTTTGATTGTTCATTTTTGTACAAAATTCTCATTTTATTTATTATTTTTTTGAAAATCTATCAAAATTCTTAAAAAAAATAGAAAATAGTACGGTAATAAAATTAATTTCCGGTTAATGGGAAATATCATAGTAATAAATCAAAGAATTTTTGAGTGCTGAAAACGTATTAGTAAAACTGTTTCTTGCTTAAAAATCAGTAATACTGAGGTGGCGGTTTGAAGCTTTCATTGTAATATTGAAACGCAGTATTGGCCTTGTCCTCATGTATTGCTTTCTATTGTTTTAGTTGCGAAACTAAAAACATATGGAGACGCATGATCTATTATGTCTTAGATTTGAAAATGTTTATTTATACAAAAGTCCCATTTTATTTATAATTAAAAATATTAGAATCCATAAAAAAAACATTGAAAAATAATTCGTTACCTCCAAGCTTGTGGATTTATCATTTCAAGTACTTCACTTACTTCTAGTCCGGACAGTAAAAATAATTTAAAAACTGCTTCAATTAAGCAATGACTTAACATCTTTATCTCAAAATTTGTTTGAAATCTAAAAGATTAAAATGAGAAGAATCATTTTAAAGTACTTAAATAGTTTTGAAGCAAGCGTTCTATTTTTTTTCTTCAAAAAGTAATGACCAATTTCAAATACGTCTTTGTCTTCTTTAAGTTCAATATGAAAAAAAAAATGCTCTAAATGAAAATTGGTGAAAATTTAACGCTTTTAAACAAGGCACAAAACTAAGGTAATTCAACATAAACTTAACTCCAAACGGGGAACACTCGAATTAGAAATTAATCGAAGCAGTGATCAATATGAAGTGGTACTAAGAATTTGCAAGAATTGTCAATTTAAAAAAAGAATATTTATTGTTTTAGAAAGCTATTTGCATGTCAAATTCTTTCTCACCAAGTGGAGTAATAATCAAATGCTACTCTTCTATATGAATAATTTACAAATAATTTTTTATGAGGCACGCACCTTGAAAGATAGAGGCATTGTCCAAAATCACTTTTCCTCACCTAAATGGTTGACATTGCAGAGGATAATGGATTAGGTCGACTACAGCTATACCATAAAATCATTTAAGGAAAAGTTCTGAATTTCACCAATAGATGGTAGCACATATAAAAATCACTTTAAATGGGCCCGCCGGAACTCAAAAATTTGGAGAATGTGGTGCTGCCATCTATAAGTGACAGGAGAAAACAACCTTAAAAGCTTTACTGGGCGTTTGTGATTTTTCCATGTGCTCCAAATTCAATATATTAACTAATAAACCTATAGATTATAAAGTAAAATGAATTTTTTTCAAAGTATCAATTCACCTGAAGAAAAGTCTTGTGGACAACCGCGTAATAATGTGGCAGTTGCTAGAGTTAATATTTTATTTTAGAATAGTAAACTAGTATAGCGATTTCTGATGCATTGTAAATTGCTAGTGTTTTCGTAGGTTTCTTTTTTGCAATTAAAGTTATTTATTTAAAGAATAAAGTATGCCTTTGTTTTTTTTTATGAAAACAAAATGGCACATCTATAAATGGGGATGGTGTTTCTATTTTTATTTTTTATGTATGTTTCCAAGTGTGGTACATAAGAACAGGCATAGGATAGATTGGGTCGTTATGAAATAAACCTCTTACAGTATGACGATAAGAATTTTTTTTACGAAATAAAATTATTAGCTCATATATTAAGGGGCACAAATAGTGTGATCGCCTAAAAAAGTAATTATATTACATAAAGTTCCTGGCAGCAAAGTTACCAGGAAAATCCGTAACGCTGCGGAAGCAAAGATGTTGTTAAAATTCTCTCTTAGCAAATTAATGCATAACATATATTTTCTGTATTGCTTAGCAGGTTAAGTTAAATAAAAGAAAGTGATTTACCGGATCAGTATACGAACTCGGGACGATGGCATAAGAGCCAGGCTCTAACCACTATAATAGCGGAAACGTATGAAGTTTGTGCAATTAAATTTTTGTTTTTATACAATCAAACAGGTAAGAATTAGTTCTCAACAAATGCACCCTGCATCAGTGTTTATTTAATTACTACCACCATACCGAACAAGAACATTTGTATGTAGATGACTAAAACAAGACCTATCACAAATACAAAAAACTAAAAGGGAGCACCAAAAGAAAAACAAGATATAAAAATATTAAAATACAAAAAACAGTAAGGTTAATTATAAAATATAGATAAAACAGCAAAGCCAGCAAAAAGTGTACAACAAGAAGTAAATTAATCGGACAAGATATTAGGCAAGCATTTTTCTTAAACTCAGTATAAAAAATATATCAAAATCATCTTGAACACTATTAAAAATTTTATAAAATTTAAAAAACAAAAATTCTCAACATTCAATCATTCAAATTTTCATTATTTATGAGGAAAATATTTGAAAAGTCGTTTATCTCTTCTACAGACAGATTTATGTTGAAATATTTAATCAGTTTATAGACAAATGGTGAGTTATAGCGGGGCCGTCGCGAGGAAGATAGGAGGAAAATTGAGTTTTGACACTGAGCTCAAACGACCGCTGAAAAAGCTCTCACAATGCATTTGAGTTACAATTTCTATATTTTCAAACTCAAAAAACAACATCTTTATTTGCTTAAAGTATGATAAAATCTAACGAACCCGAAATTGGTATGTGTGAAAATTGGTATGTGTCAAGTGTTCAAATAAATATTTTAGTTGCTTTGGCGATAAATTGTATGATGATTTTTGGGGAGGTAAACTGCAGTAGGCTAGACTAATGACTTGGACCATTGTTGTAAAAAACTCGATAACTTTCACCTACAAGGAAGTATACTAAATGGCTGATTATTTCAGGTTAATAATAATCTAATTTTATGTTGCGGTTTTTGCAGTTTACCTGCCCACTTCTCCCCTTCAGGACATGTCTAAATTGTGGAGGTGGCGATAGATGGCAGCATCTGTCTTGTATGTGTGTGTATGTCGGGTCCGTCCTTCTTGAAGAAGGTTTATAAGTGGGTCTTTGTGACCAAGCACACAAGCCTGAAAATATATGTCTACCGAACAACCTACCTGCCCACTTCAGTCTCTTAGCATTTCAACCCATCTTTTCTGATTTTTTTCTTACAAAATTGTATTATATAATTATTTAAAATCATTTCATGTGTAAAAATCAATATAATTAATGTCAAGAATGATAATTGCTATATAATAATACATAAGTAAAAAATACGTGATAACTTTTATGATTTATGAATGTTATTACTTTCAATGACCTAATATGAAATATTAGGTCATAGAAGTATTGCGATGGGGTCGAAAATCCGAAATTTAGATTTTATGTTTTCTACTTGTTTTGGAGTGTTCTGATTTGGATGAAGTGGTTTTTAAAAATTAGTCCGTCTTTTTGAAACCATTCTACTGCTCGAACTAAAAGAGCTATGTCCTTCATATTTTATACACGAGTTCCAAATACCTGTCGAATGTCATAATAAGGTTTTTGATAAAATTGCGTATGCGCAATCGGTTGCCATAGAACTTCTTTGGTTTAAAAGGTATTACAGAAAAACGAAAAAAGCTACAAGCTTCAAATTTGGTGCACGAGTTTCCATTACCGGTTGGATATCAAAATAAGATTTTAGAGAAAATTGCGCGTAATTTTAAAGCTCATTTTCTCGTTTTGTCACTTAGAACGTTCTTCCACCAAGCTCTTCCTTTGGTTTTGTGTATTTGTAAGTGTAAAACTTTACTTTTGACCAAAAACAGACCGTTTTGATTCATCCATCATTCCAAAGTTGCCGGAACCCACGAAGCTTCTAAGTAGGAAACCATTTGCAATTCAAGAAGTTTCTGCCAAAGTGACACCTCTTCCCTCAAAAAGTCAACAATAACATTTTCACTAAAGCAGATCCGTCACACTGTTTCACACTTGAAAAAACTGTAACTAACAATAAAAGTATAGGATCCATGAGCAATAGTGACAAACTGAAAACTCGTTTCACTCAGTGGTCATCTGTCATTAATGACTTTCATCGATGATAATAAACACTTAGAAATCTCCCTAAATGTCCTCCTGCCCAGGCCTCCTCTGACCATAATATATCTTGTCAGGGGATTGCCAGGCAAGACCTGGTTCAAGATCTTCTATTGTTGCTAGACTTTCTCAGAGTTAACGAGCTCATGGACCTGATCTAGTTCTGCTGGTAACGGGGATGAGAAATAGCAACCGTAACTGTCAGTGTTTTGCTTTAAGTTTTTATAAATAACAAAAAGATAAAACATATTATTAATTATTTTAATGTTCCATTATTCCATGGCTTTGTCAAAACAAAATATAATTTCTTAACAAGTCCTGTTGTATTTTTTATTACACTGAAGACTAGTTTTTTTTATCGTTCATCAATTTTAATTTGCAACTTAATAATTGTAAAAACACTGTACCTTTTTTTGTTATAAAAAATAGGCCTTATAACATCGTTCGCAATATTAAACTTATTTTTGACCTAAATATCAGTTAGATCGTTGTCAATTCAGTACAGAACTTGTGATGTGCAATAAAAAATGAAATTGTGTTTATGATCACTTACTCTTTAAAAAAACTGAAATCATATTTTGTTATATTTTTATTAAAAAATTTTATTTTAATAAATTTAACGGATTTCGCTGACTTTCTTCACTTTTTTACTTCATTTATTTATTTGAAAGTATTATGAGAATTTGCGTTTTTTTTAAAAAAGAATTTACAACTTCTTCATTTAACCATAAAGGGGGTTTATGGTAGTAACATTTTAATGGTTTCCAGTTTTCATGTTTTCTTGATAATTCATTTTTAGCGTTCATTAACTTTATAATATTTTCCCTTTTATTTTCAATTATTTACATTATAATTTTAATTTTATAATCTCTGATAATAAACTAAATAACTGTTTCATAAATTTAGGAAAACTACTTATGAATTTTCAAAACTTAGTATTTTTTTCAATTTAGTATGTATTAATTTTTTTATTGAAAAAATAAAGTATTATTTATTTATTTTTATTTATTATGTATATATTTTATGCCTGTTGTCATGATTATGCACGGGAAACTAGGGACGTTTGACCCGTAGGGATACAGGACCCAAAGCCTTTTCTCAAAATTGGAAAAGTTTTGCAAGTTTGGAAGTAGCATTATATCTTTTCTCTCAGTCAGCTAATCGCATAGTGAAAACAACCAGCTAAATCATCGAATCTATACGAAAAAATACGTTTTTGCGCACGGAAAGTAAATTTTTGGACCGTGTAAGATTTTTCGTTCTACATTTTTTTTATTTCAAAACTTTTTTTTATTTGTCACTCGTTTTATCATGCTTTTAGCAACAATTACGTGCATTAGAGTGTTACTGTATTTTTTTGCGAAACTGTATTCTGGGGTTAAGCAAAAAAAATGAAACTAGCGATACTTGACCCAAATCAATTAGGGTTCCGGACCCAAGTCAATTAGGAGTATGTGATAGCAAGTGGTTAAAAAAATATCGCGGGAGTCCCAAAGAAAATGATTGAGTTCTTACCAAACATTGCGGGAAATGAAATACCAAAAGATTTGCCGGGAAGGTACAATAAAAAAATTCTGATCAGCTTACAATGAAGGGACGACAAGTTATTTTGCAAAAAAGAACCGATTGGAAACGTTTTAAGTGGCCTGAAATGGATGATATATCCCAAGTTGATATTGATAAAATTCAATCAGCTTTCCTCTGCAAAATTGTTATTATTATACCAAACTGTAGAAACAGATGCCAACGACGATAAAAATATCATCGCCAAACACCAACAAAAGAGACTTCTGAATAATAAGCCAGACGCTAAGTTTAAATCAACCACCTCCGTTAAATAAGATTAATCAAATAACATTTTCGCCAAACCACAGCTATTCAGGAATTCTCATCTAAAAGACGCCAAGTAGATGAAACATTAATCATTCTCCTTTGACTTCGGTGTCAGCCAATTTGGCTCATGTACGGAAAAATCCTACTATAGTTTGTTTAGTGGTAGGCGTAATAGCTTTTGGTGGGCTATTATTACTACTTGTAATTAACTGGTTAAGTTGTAGAGGGACAATTAGGAAGACATTTCAGTAATCATGTTTTGACACAGTTTTAACTAATAAGTTGTACCTGAATTAAAAGAAATGAAATAGGATTAAAAATAAGAATCAAACAATGAAGACGTACATATAGGTACGCATTCAATGCTGACCATTAAATTTTTTTTCTTAGATAGGTTGTAACCGAAGAATCACTTCACTGTTAAAAATTTGGTGCTAGGTTTCACCATGATATTGGTTGGTTTCACCATGATATTGGTTCCTAGTAGCTGCAACGGCTGAATGGTGAAATGCTTCACCTTTTTTTCGGTGTTTGGTTGAACCATTTTTCTGGATTTGGAAACAAAAACCTGAGAAATGGTTCAACCGAATACCAAAAATATGGTGGAACGTTTCACCATTCAGCCGCTGCAGCTACTAGGAACCAATATCATGGTGAAACCAAGCACAAAATTTTTAACAGTGTTGTAGGAGTACGGACTATGTGATACCAAACTATGTAGTTTCATTGAAAATATTTTTTAAAAAGGTTTTAATTTACGAATAGATGCAAACTGCTTAGCCGAACATGGAATCAATAATAGAGAATTACACATGTAGGCAGAGGTAGTTACATATAATCCTTCATTTCTTTTTGATGATAAACGAATCGCCAACTGTCAAAAAAAGTCCAGTCAAGTATAGAATATCTCTATAATGCACTTCTTTCAACATGTTTTTCTAAGAACAAACCACTATAAAGGAATGAAAATTCTTCAAATAAAAACTTATATTCCCTGCAACAACTGCAACTATGCCTAACTTACCCTGGATCCTATTCTCGAGTGTCCAAACCCCACATATTTTACATCTCGTTATGGTGCCGCTGGCTTCAAAACTTCTAGAGGTTCTCTACATCCCCGATGTATTGGAACTAGCGGGTGTAGTTTTAAAGACACACGAGACCATTTAATTGTCCATGGGCACGATAAAAAACATGTTTTGTTAAAGAAACATGTTTTTTAATCGTGCCCCGGCGGACATCTTTCTGCGAATCTGACCGTTTGCGGTTCAAATGACTTGTGGACACGACATATATTTTCTAAGGTATTACCTGTAAATTTCACGTGATTGACATGTCATTATTGACTTTTTTTAAGCATTTCTAATGAAAATTGAAACTCTGAACATTAATAAAAAGGTCGTTGATATAAAAGTATACTTTGAATGTTGGCCAGTATGACAATGAAGTATAACTAAGTATAACTTAACAAATCCTTCCTAAATACACTTACTTAAAAATCTCTCTTTTTTTATTCATTGTCAACATAGTCTTGACTAAGTTAAAATTTAGTCAAGTATTTAGTTAGTAGTAGGGCTTTTATGGATGGGTCAAAAATTTTCCATTCTACGAAAGTTTTGACAGTTTTCA
Source organism: Oedothorax gibbosus (assembly GCA_019343175.1). Taxonomy (NCBI): domain Eukaryota; kingdom Metazoa; phylum Arthropoda; class Arachnida; order Araneae; family Linyphiidae; genus Oedothorax; species Oedothorax gibbosus. The sequence continues at coordinate 21,260,566 of CM033278.1, forward strand.
AGTCAGGGTAATCTTTGAGCAACAATCTGATCAAGTGAGGGAGAATTATAAAACTCAAAATCGATTTTTTAAAAGTTTCAATTGCACGTTTGTGAAACCATTGCAAGGATTTACTAAGAACTGTGGCTAGAACTTTGTTTTGGTTGAAAAGTTGTCCATGCATGAAGACAGAGTTGTCTAAACTGCGGGGAAGTTGACGATTGATAGTCTTCTAGACTTGTCGACTAGTCTTCTATTTGTTCTAGTTTATGTATTTAAGGTGAGGCTATTAAGAATCATTTATCTTTTTAAGATGGCTTATTTTTAATGATTATTCCCATCAGATAGAGTTAGTTGAATGAAAAAAAAATAATAATAAAAAATGGCGGGGAAAATTAAAATTTTCTTTTTAACTAAAAAGTCCGATTCATAGAAATATATATTTTTAAAAAAATAAATGAAAGTTAAAATCTTGCGAGTTAGGTTAGTAAATATATTTCCAAAATGATTCATCCATCTGAAGGTAAACAACAAATTTAAGTTCGACAGGTAAACAAAATTGTTTTAAAGAAATAGAAAAAACAATTGATTTCTTAAAACACTCAATTACTACAATGAATAACAAAAAAGTATAGAAAAGATTGAGTCATTCAAAGAGGTGAATAATGTATTCATCATTGCATAAACCACCGTTGATTTAAGCAAAAAGTTATACTTGGTGCATTTCTCTCAATAACTAAATGGAGCTAATTCAACTTAAATAAGGATTAAAAACATCTTAAAATATTTTCGTCAAATAATAGAAGTTTAAATAACGTATATTTTTCAGAATTTTTGGCATTATATCATACAAGTTAAGTCTAATAATTTTTAATAATTCACTTAGTTGACTCTTCTATTTTTTAAAAATTAAATAATGATTTACTTATTAGTTCAACAAAAAAATTTATTAAAAAAATGGACCACTAAGTTACTTATTTTTTCGTTAAAGCATATATTCCAAAATTCTCCACAAGAAAAAGTAACGAAGATAATGTAAAGATATAAATAATGCAGAAAAATGATATAATCATAACTTTTTAATTCAAAAATTCTACTCTATACGCCTCATTTGGCAGAATAATAAATAAAGTCGTAAATTAATACATATTTCAAGATTAAAATATTTACACTTTTTGTATTAAACCAATTAAAGCACAGCTGTGACTGCATCGTTATGTAATTTAAATTCGCTTTCTTCACATCTGACATTTGAATCCAGTAATTAGTTTACGAGAATATCTCGCTTTAGTTATCATCACCATTAAAGGCACTTAAGCGATTTTTATTTAAGGATTATTAAATAGTGGACGAAAAAAGATTTCTCCCATTTACATATAGTGGAAAGTTATTTTACTAATGGGTAAGCTTTTCAACGCAAAGTATACTAGCGTAAGTCATATAAAGGGTGTAAGAGCAAAAGTCACCTTCCCCAAAGTATAACTAATATATCCCTCTGAAGAATACATAAACCCGTCAGTTGACTGTCAAGTTTTCCAGGAATGCACATAATTTTTTTAATTTTTATAAATTTAACAATTTTTATTAAATTTCAAAATTTAAAGCATGGAAGAGACATTTATAACCACCTTCCACAGAAATATAATTTTTTAATTTAAGAAATAAATTTTCAGTTAAAATTTCAATTGAAATTTAATGCAGTGAAAAAAATTTCACACTTCAGTTAATTTTCTTATCCCTCAGAGGAATATAAGGGCCTTCTAATTCATTGGCGACTCTTGATGATAGTAAATTCAATTGAACGAAATCGCTACTAATGGGGCTAGCCCCTATATCTTAGATTTACTTTTGAAAATGTAAATTTTACAAATATACTCTTCATATTTGATGGCTGTTAGACTTTCTTAGCTTATTTATAGTATTATTGTATAGTATTGATCCGTGCAATATGTATTATGTATCTTGCAGTTTAGTACCCCCTTGAAGTGATTAGATGAACATCTTGAGCTAACATCCAACTTAAGCTGAAATAGGCATCAAGACATTTTACTATAAATAGATTATATGCACAAATCTCATACACACGACGAACTCATTTTGTTTTCCTTTTTGACAAGAGTTGAATACTCTTATAAAACAGCAATCTAGTTATCTTTATAAGACACTCGGTTTATGGGGTGTCCGGGGAGAGAATCGAACCACTAAAATCTTCTCTTGTAGAATGTCACATATCCCAAATTGTTTTGAAGGCATTATCACATTGTAGTAATGAAGAATGGAGGAAAAAAGATTTTCAAACTCGTTGCTTTCCTACAAACTAAAATACCAAACTACAAAAAACAACAACTACAAACTACCAAACTGCAATATTTAAACAGGAAAGGACACATTTGTCTTCGTCTTTGATGAATGCTTTGATTCTAATGTTTTGTAAAATATGGTCTGCAAATAATTTGTTTCCTTTAGAGGACAGACATTTGTTTGTTAGCCCACATTAAACAAAATGACTGAAATTGAAATCTCGGTCTAGTGGCAATTTCAACATCACGGCAAAAGCAGATGATGAAAATGATCAGACTATTGACTTGGACCTCAAAAATTTGAAAATATTGTCCTAAATTGCAAGTCAACATTTTATCGACTTAGCTATTACAAAAATAAATCGACAGGCACACATTTAATTAGGGATTTGTGATATCACACACAGCTGTTAATAAATACCTCGAGTAAAATATCCCTCGAAGGGAAAAGCAAATTGGTTGAAGCGTTTAACTTGTTTGTGCACTGCACGAGATAAAAATTAAAATTTATAACTGAAAATTTCAGATCTTTATTTTTTAAATTATAATTCTGTACCAGATGATTATAAGTGATTCCTCCATACTTTAAATTAAAAAAATAATATCATAATATTTACAAATCTTAAGCAAATTATGTGTGTTGCTGAAAAACTTGACAGTCAGGTGCAAGTATAAGTCTCTGTATCCTTCAGGAGGATGTGTTGTTGTATTCCAAACAATGTTCTATTTTTAAAACGGCAATAAGATTTAGGTAGCTATTTGTAGGACTTACACCTTTATGCCGTAGAGAACAATAACTGTTTACTGAAAGAGAAATAATGTCGCCATTTGGGCCTAATGCGCGTTGAGAGAAAGCGAATTGAGTTTGACTTTTTTTATTGTAAAAGTGTGAAATAGAAGATAAACTCGTTTTTTATATTTGTTTATTGTGCTTCTGAATTTAAACGGTTTAATTAAAATAACATGATATAAAAATATATGAAAGACACATCATTGAATAAGTCAAGAGTGGTGTTGCCCGTTCTATAATAAACACAAGCTAAAGACAGGAGGTATCGCACACCATAGGAAACATGTATCATGATGTTTGTAATGCAGCTTGAAACGCTAAGTCTTCCGGTTACATTCAAAGGGTATTGGATTTTAAAATGTGGACCTGTGTTATTGAATTAGGTCGTTTCATGCACGAGCAGCATTTTGTATTGCTACAAACCTGTCTTTTTTGTTTTACAAACAAAATGTTGCAGTCGGTGTGTGCGTCCAGCCTTACTAAAAACATTTTTTTTCAAGATATTATTAAAATAAATTCTCGAAATATAAAAAAATTAACTCAATATTTCTTACTAATTCTAAACAAAATGCCATGAAAAAGCAATAACGTGTTTCGAAAATAACTGCAACTTGGGTTTATTTTCTACAGTTACTAAATTTACGTTTTCGCTGATGGCGTTAAAGTTAAAGTTACTCTAGTAGTGCAGTGCACGTGTGGGCGGGGTAGGGTTATTAAATATTGACTATTTGTTACGATTAAAAACAAAAACTGCAGTAGTTATGATACGCATGGAATCATTTGCATAGTTTTATTAAATATGCGATTATTTGTGTTAAAGCTATTGTTTTAAGTAATTTAAGGGCAGCATATTTTATTCTTCCGATAGATTTTGAATTTTTAATGACACTATTTACAATGTTTCTAATTTTAAATATGTATGTTAAATGTATGGAAATTATACCATTTAACTATTTGCTCTATCTTCTTTTAAGTTAAGCTTGTTTTCTTAATCTAAGAGAAGCAATACGAGAGATATTTTTAAATCTAAAATTTATTTTCTTTCAAATTGGTTACGTGTTTCATTTTTTTCTTGTGTTAACCACTTCTAGTTAAGCATATTTTTACAATAAAATTTTTAACAAAAAATGGAACTGAATGGTTGTTTAATATTTTAGTGGCTTTAATTAGATTATTTTGAAAACAAGCTAAAATAGCAATGAAGCAAAAGAAGTAACACGGACTCTACTAAGGGAATGATTAGAAGTACATTGTGCCTTAAAAATTGTTAAGTTATTAATAATGAATGTCTTTATATTCAGAAAATCTTTTTGTTTAGAAAATGTGCTGGTTTTGAATATTAGTAACGTTTTGAGGAACAATGGAATAAAGACAAATATTAAAATTAAAAGTAATCGTAATACCTAAATAAGATTTACCATTGACTCAAGTGATGTAATAGGAAAGATAATTAAAGTATACTATGCTTTCAAAATTAGAAAATATTTAACAATGAATGTCTTTACCTTTTGGAACATCTTTAATGTTTTTTTAGAAAATGAGTTAATTTGGAATAATTGTAAAGATAGTAGACATTTTGAAATAAAGACCAATATTAAAATTAAAAAGTTATTATTTAGTTATAAAAAGTTATCATATAATAAATGTGTTACATTCTTTATTTTAAATTGTTTTCTGATAAAGATTTGCAGGGTACTTTTGGAAATAGATTTAAATAGTTTTACTGCAATACATACTTTTAACTTACATGAATTTTTAAAGTACATATACTCTCTTTTATCTTATTAAGAATAATAGTTGACGCTTTCGTAACAATAAATTTTACCTTTGAAGTTTCGTGACTCATGACTTACGTTTACAACGAAAAACTATCGTATTTTTGAATATTAAGCTTAATATTTATATAGATATATTCTCAAATTTTAGGACATGATGTCGAAGAAAGAACATAGACTGTTTTTACTTTCTGAAAGACTAGCAAATTGGCTGAAGTGTAAACTTCTTTTCGAGATTAAAATTGAAATATTTAACTGAAAATTTAAATTCTTCAATTTTTTAATTATTTTTCGGTATTAGATGATTATAAAGGACTCTTCCATACTTAAAATTTATTAAAATTAGGAAATTTATAAATAAAAAAAATTATGTGCATTACAGGAAAACATGATAGTACCGGGATTATTTGTCTGTATCCCTCAGAGGGTAAAATATTTTAGTTTTTTCACTAAAACTGATAAAAAGCATAGATATTGATGGTCAAAAATATTAAACAACTAGTTTAATTCCAAGCCAAATAAGCTTTGAACACGCAGAAATATCCAACTGCCGCCACTTCTCGCCAGCCCAGCGTTCTCGCGCTTAACATGCAAATGATTTTCTAATCCTGAACACGACTGTGTGCACGCAGACGCAACTGGGAACTTAAATAATTAATGATTGCGCGAATGTACCGTCAAGAGGTAAGAAGACGAATGGGTATGTTTAGCGGGATTTTCAGTGGACCAATTTAAATGTCGCCACATTTGAAAGAGTGTTTTTCCTAAAAAATAGGCGTGTGCAACTGTATAAGGCTTTCAATTACCACTCAATAAATTACTAGTCATTTAAAGGCTATGTCCTGACTACGCCACAAAGGCAACAAATGCCACTAAGGCAACAAAACTTGGCGACTTGGCAGAGTCAACCACCATGCTATTGCATTGCTTGGCGCGCTTGGCGGTCGCCAAATTTTGTTGCGTTTGTTGCCTTTGTGGCGTTTGATGTCATAGTGAGGACATAGCCAAAGGTAATTATATACCATATAAGGTGATTTCAATAACTTTTAATTACAAAAAATTCTATGTCACCTATTATTTGCGCAATTTATTGATGTCCAACTACAAGGAATTTGTGTTCACCAAATTTGAAGTCCGTAGCCCTTTTAGTTCGAGTTGTAGAGTGGTATTAGACAGACAGACGGACTAATGCTTAACAAACACTTTTTTAGAACCAGCTCCCTCCGAAATCTGTAGAAAACACAAAATCGATTTTTGTTCCCATTGCATTAATTTCATTAAATTATATGTCATGTTTGGTAGTTGAAAGTTTTTAAGAAAATATTCAATATTGATTATGACCCTAATTTTTAAATAAGTAATTTTATTCTTCGAAGAACTGAACTTCGAAGATTTCAGTCCGTCCATCTGTCTGTCTGTTTACCCCCTTTTAATTTTCAATCCAATCATCTAATTTCGAATTCCTTTTTTTTTGGTTACAAATATCTTGTATACTTTTAGATTTATAAGATAGGTAATTATACAGGGATCTTAGATAATTTCCTTCTTCTGCCTGTCCGTGCTACAAGAAATTCCCTGCGCATAAAGCAGCAGGAAAGTAGGCTATTTATTTTCTCTTACAACTTAATCAAGTTTTTTATGACATGTAAGAATAAAAATTTATTTTGTAAGAATAAAAATTTATTTTGTAAGTTTTAATTTCTGAACTCTAGATTTCCTTGTTGTAACTTGTAAGAGAAAAATTAAATCGAAGTGAATATAAAATAATTCCTGAAAAATGCAAGACCTACATTATATGAAAAAACACCACGCAATAAATGAAAAAATGAGTATCAGAATTATGCCAAATAAAATTCGCAAAAAAGGATTTTAAATTAGCCTATACTGTATAAGGGTTTACTTTTTAACGATCGATGGCTTCAAATTGTAACTGAGTTTTCGACTTTGGTTAAATTTTCTTACATCTTGGATACGCCATGCTATTTCATGGAGTATTAAACTTTAAGGAAGTTTTCTAGAGAGATAGGCGAATTTATCTGACTTATGCAGAACATGACTTTCAAGGATTTATTGGATAGGCTTGAAAAATAACTGTGTTTGGAGGATGTTTTGCTTTAAGGACAAATGTCCCATTCAAATTTAAGAATTTATTCTGTTAAATTAAAGCTAATGAATCATTCGAGTTTATTTTGAATTTCTTGGATACATTCGAATAATTCTGTATCATAAATATTTAATAAACTACTCTAGTTAAAATGTATTTGATTAACATACGAAATCAATTTTGCGCTTATTTTTACTTTTTCTAAAAATAATATTTTAAGTTAAAGTACGGACGAAATTATTGTAGAATTAAAAATATATTTTTTTAATTTTTATTTTGAAATTTTGTGTCCAGATTGTTATTGGGGAATATGATATGTGTTTGATTTCACACTTTTCTAACCAAATATCTATATTTAAAAATAGAATGGTTATAACGAGGGAAGAATAGGACAGAATTAGATAGGAAGGAGGATAGAAATTTAACGAGTGTAGAGAGAGACAGTTAAGCGGAAATATTCACGGTGTCAGTACCGGCTTTCTATTTTTTTAAAAAAATTCTTTCAAGTTAAAAAAAATACCAAATACTTATAAGTTTATATGTAATTCATATCTTCTAGTTACAAACAAATTTAGCGATTTCGACATACTGTTTATAGTGCGAAGTGGCTTTAGGTGATACTATTTGTAAAAAAACTAACATGTTCATCTTAAAATTTAAATACTGTTTGTCGACGGTTTGCTATCATTGACTTTTTGTGTACAACAAATTTTGAATTTTAATTAATTTTTTAATAAATTTTGAATTAGAAAATTTTAAAACAACAATAAATTTTTTTTAATAAGAAGGTATCCAAATGCATGGTGGCAAAGTGGAGTCCCATTGTGTCTATGAATGTTTTCGTGTTACAAATTTGTGCGATAGAAAATTTACGACTTAATGTATCCATTTTTTTGTTCGTATTTATCTTCGTATTTCTTTGGATTATTCCTTAATGTGATTTGCACCATATAATATCATTTTATTTTTTCTTACGTTTAGTCTTAGAAACAGGGAAATTAATGCTTTATATACTCGAACTGTATCTGTATGTAACCACAAGGTTTAAAACTTAAGCTTTAATTAGTTTAATGCCCGTCATACTAAACGAAATAAATATTCCTATTTTTTCACTAGAAAACATTGTGATAAAAGTACATGCTCAATTCTTACTAGAAGTTTTACAACACCCTTTAAACAACTATGCTTTAAATAACACGAGCTAGTTTTTTTTAGTAAAAATGTACTTTGCTTAGTTCGACTTTTAATTATTAATGGATGGTGCTATATATTTAAAAACGGGACTTTAAATGAAAAAGAAGTATTGAAAAGGAAACAATAGCTCTTATCTTCCTTTTTTTATGCTGTTGACTCAATTAGTTGGTTCTCAAAATTCCAAAATTAAGTTAAGGAAATTTACATGTTTGCATGTCTATAAGAAATATGCATATAATTCGGTAAAATAGAATTGTAATGAGTGTGTTAAATGCTGGCGGTAGAGGAATTTTTCTGTTACAATATTTTAATCTTTCTTTTTTTTGTGTGAATTTCATTATATTTACTTTTTAGTCGAAAGTCCTTTCAGTGGAAAGTTTTGTCAAGCGACATTGAAAAAATAATGTTTATTATTTAAAGGGTAAGAATTTCTGTGAGGGATTTCTGTGTGGACAATGTTTCGGCGATGAAGTAATATGATTGAAGTAAGTAAATTTTTTTATTTTGAGTTTTTTCTAAAAAAATAATGTGGTTTTTATTACTGTATAATCACAATGTATGAGAATTGTAGTAATGCGAAAAATGAAATGCAAACAACGTTTTTTTAAAGATTTTAATGTCATTTTTCATCATTCATTTTTTTATGAAACCACTACTGGATAAAAAAATAGTGACTACATTAATTATCAACAATAATGTTTAAGGTAAACTGGTAATATAACTGTAAATATAACTGGTTTAAAAAGGTTTAAAATTTTTTTTTACCTTTGCCAAATCTTTAAGAGCTAGAAGAAACTTTTATCTAAGTTCCATTTTCTGTTTACATTTGTCTATTTGTCCTGGAAGTATATAATTTAATTGTCTATGATACTGTACTATTTTGTGTATAATCAATAAAATCTTATTTATAAGCTAGCTAAAAATAATGATATCTGAAAGGAAATCTCAAAAAAATATAAATTAACAATAAAAATATTTTTAATATTTAATAAGTTCATAGTCAGAAAATAAAACTAAGAAGGAACAATTATTAAAAAATATTTTAAAGATTGTGTGTTAATAACTTAATAATTGGAGAGAAATTTCACAATTTAAAAAAGTTTAATTAATGATCAACGAGTAACATAAATTTTAACAATTACATCGAAGGAAAGAAGAACTTTTCAATAATTAATTGTCACTATGTTGTATACCTTGTGTTCATGCAATCATGACAAATTGGCCATTAATTAGATACAAGATTAGAATGAGGTGTTACAAACACTGTGAACATAGTTTTGTTACATGCAATTCTTTAATTGAAATAGATTAAAAGGAAACTATAAATAATTGAAACATTTTACATGTCCTGCATTCTGCTTATTTTGGAAGTTTAATTACAATGAGAGAAAATTTTTATTTACCATGATTTGCTTGTATAATGTAAAAACTTGTGTAACTAAATGTTGAAAGTTATTAGGATTCTTAAAAAATAAATAGAAACTATGCCTTTTCTATCTTAGCGAAATCTAATAATTTGTTTGATATAAAAATCTTAATAAATAACCCTAATTTATAATTTATAACTCCCCCCTTTATCTGAAAAATATAAATGTAGTTTATTTAGATTACAAACATTATTTTTCCAATGCATCATTAATTCAATATTCTTAATTGGAAATTGCTATGGATATAGAAATGGAATAAGAACTAAATAATCATCTAAAATGAAACTAAAAAAAAGGCTTAAGTACCTTTGAATTTTTTTGTATTAGTTTGCATGATGAATATTAATCCCTTTATACAAAAAGTTAAACATGGACACATAGTAATTTATGTGGCATTTTTACAATATCTGTTTGACGTTGATCTTGATGACCAGGGTTTGAATTATGAGACGTACCTGGTTGTGTTAAGCCCTTCTTAGATAATAGAAATAGACAGCCAAAAGCTTTCAAACAAGCAACATTGTATTTAATTTTGGAGGCCCGGATGGCCTAGTGATTTGGATCGCAGACCATTATATTTCATTTTAGATGATCAGTCTGCGCGCTGTAACGGGTGCGGGTTCGATTCTCGCCTTCGCCCTGGGTGTACCTTCTCTGTCTGTGTCAGTAAAAATTCTTTCTGTGACTGTTTTACTTGACGAAGGTTTATAAGCGGGTCTCTGATCAAGCACACAAACCGGAACATATATGTACCAAACCAGATAACCAGAGAGATATTTAATTTTGTCATGGGGTAGTCTATATAAGTTAAATACATATAGCCTACTTGTACCCAAAATTAGTATTAAAAATTAAATTGTTGTTTCCAGTATATAACATTTATTAAGTAAGCATGATCTTTAAAAGAATTTTTTACACTTTCAGTTCACGATCAATTCTTTACTGTTGTTCAGATGCAAAATATTTATTGCAGGTTAATTTGTGTATTCCGGTATACAGCAAATATAAAGTAAACACATTATCTCTGAACGAATACTTAACATTATCAGTTCACGAAAAATTGTTAAAAAGATTATTCAGATTGCAAATTTTGTGCAGATAAATTTGTGTATTCAGGTATACAACTAATAATAAGTCAACATTATCTCTGGATAATTCCTTTTGCAGTATCAGTGGTCGATCAATTTTTAACTTTGTACTTCAGGAGTAAAATTTTTATTGCAGATAAATTTGTGCATTCAGGTATACAGCATACATTAAGTAAACATTATCTCTGAATCTGTATACCTCTTTCTGCAGTATCAGTTCAGAATCAATTATTCACTGTTGTATTTCCGGTGCAAAATATTTGTTATAGATTAATTTGCGCACTAAAGTATGCAACAAATATTAAGTAAACATTATCTCTGAACAAATCCTTTTCTAGTATCCATTTACAATTAATTATTCACTATTGTATTTTAGGTGCAACATTTTTGGAACAGATTAATTTGTGTATTCCGGTATACAGCAAATATTAAGTAAACATTACCTCTGAACGAATCCTTTTACGGTATCCATTCACGATCAATTCTTCCCCGCTGTATTTCAGGTGCAAAATTTTTGTTACAGATTAATTTGTGTTTCTGATATACAGCATATGCTAAGTAAACATTATCTTTTAATCGAATACTTAACTGTATCAGTTCACGAATAATTCTTCCCCGTTGTATTCAAATTGCAATTTTTTGCAGATTAATTTGTGTATTCAGGTATACAACAAATATTAAGTAAACATAACTCTAAACGAATCCTTTTACAGTATCAGCTCACGATCAATTCTTCCCCGCTGTATTTAAGGTGCAACCCATCGCTATCCATTAGACCAACGTTATCGGTGGCCCACTTCGATAATTTGTCGATGATACTTTTGATCGAGATCGATGGATCGTCCATTGTTGTTTTCGAGCTCGTCGATTAGATTTTAATGGCCGGTGTCATTTAGGTAACGAGAAGTTGCACACAGGCCTGCTAATTACTCTGGGGATTTATATGGGCAACGAGAAAGTTGGAGGGTTTACTTGGGTAATCTTTTAGGTTATGTTTTTTAGTGGTTTTCATGGTAAAAATAGTAATACAATGAAAAGTTTAATTAAAAAAATTGCTGTAAAAGAGGATAATTTAGCCATGAAATGGAATGACATAAGACTAGAAAAAAATGTTACAAATAAGTAAGAACTTTTAAAAATATGTATGAAAAATGCAAAAATTTATGTTATGAATGGAAGAATTATATGCACTGTAGGTTGTATCAATGCAAAAACTAGTTAAAATGTATTCACTTGTTCACTCTATGATTTTTATTGAATTCGAATTACAAAACCCATCGCTCGTAACATTTCATGCGTAACAGTCCTTTGTTGATCCAAGCCTGCCTCAAGATAACACTCTACTGCTCACGGTTTTGCATCTTTTCAAATCTTATATCTCTTCAAGCTTTGTAGGCACAAGACGACTACGTTGAGCCTTGGTTATTAACACACAACTCTTACTTTTCAATCCGTTCTCGACATCCTCAGCTATCTTTTTCTCGGTTGTCCACTTGACTTTGATACAAGTACTATATCCACAGTGGAATTGACGCTCATACTTTTTCCCTTTGTAGATCTAAGCCGACCTCAGGATAGCCTTCTACTGTTCACTATTTTGCATTTGCTATACCGGGCCTTGTCCTTCATGCCTTGTAGTGTAGGCACATGAGGACTCGTTTGAGCCTTGGTTATCATTTCTTAACTTTTTTTTATCCATCCTCTATATTCTCCAGCTATCATCTTACAATTACTCTTTTCACAGATCTTTCGTTACTCATCCGCTAAATGTGGACCAACCATCTCAGTCTTAATATTGTAATTATGTCTGTAATTGTCTACGGCAACATCAATATTTGAAGCTATACAATAGCGATTTCCCATAATTTCTTTATTATCTCTTACTCTCCAGAGTCAGTTATCATTTAAAGCAAATTTATTTTGGACTCAAATACTTTAGTTTTCCGATTTAAGAGACAGTACTGATTTATTTGAGTCCAGATCTAACGTCCAGGATTCACTTTCATACATAAGTATCGGGTTTAGAAAAACATGGCATAGCATTATTTTTCTTTTATGCGAGATCAAGGCAGACCTTAAAAATGCTTTAAATTCCAATAGGCCTTAATTGCATATGTTAGTCAACTAGTCATTTCCAGCTGAAGTCCAGTTATTTTCAGTAACCAAAGAAACTAACTGAAACAAAAATTTGTTTTCCACTTTATTGTCTTAAATATCTCCAATAAAAGAATCTGACTTATTTATTCTCTATTGGAGGTCAATCCCAAAAAGGCGTAAGTGATAGAATGGCGGTTTTATCCCTTGCGCTTTTAAAACGTTCTACCGCAGAGAGAAAAATGACACTTTAAAATCTGAGTAAATTTACGTTTTCATTTTAAAGTGAAACGCTTTGTTTAAAATGTTTCAACGCAATGTTTTCAATTATGAAATATCAGATTTATTCAGTTTCAAACAAAAAAATTACTTTACATTCGCTAAATATAGTAGGTTTCACCAAGGAATCTTGCCGAATGGTAATCGTACTGGACTTGAGATTGAACTTTCTCAGGAGTGCGGATATTTTAATACCACCTTTTTTCGGATATTACTGGAAAATAATAAAAACTTGCAAAGTATTACAGAAAAAGAGTTCTCGAAGAAGTTTCCTAAATACTCGTTGATGAAAATTGCATGCACCGTAGTTGCCCCATATATTTAAAAATTCTTCGGAGTTTTCAATGCACCGAAAAAGTATTAAATAAATGTATTTTTTTAAAAAAGAGAGAAAGCAAATTGCACTGTATAAATAAGAAAGTATTTCATATTTGAAAATACAATAACCGACAAGGAAACTTCAAATAGGCAAACCGAAGATTTAATGCTAAAATGTTAAATCGTTTTAGAAAAAAGGCACATACTTCGTAACCAATGAAATTTTTGAACTAAAATATTAACACAATTTGAAAATGTGAGAATCTATATATATAAAAGAAAGTCGTGTTAGTTACACTATTTATAACTCAAGAACGGCTGAACTGATTTGGCTGTTAATTGGTGGGGATGTAGTTTAGAACCAGGAGAAGGACATAGGATACTATTTATTCGAACCAAAACGGGTGTAGGAGTGCAAAACGTGAGCCGATTTCCCCATAGGAATAGCATTGTAAGATTAGAATTTATACTTTTCATATCAATTTAAAGAAATTTCAGCGCGTTCACGAATATTAAGAAAAGAAAAAAAATGAGCACGTGGGTTTCATTTTCTGGATTGTAATTTGAATATCAGTATTTTATTTTATTTTGATTTTTTTTTATGGTGGATCAGATTTCCTCAACTATATTTCAATTATGTTTTCGAATTTAATTTAATTGATGTCTACAAATAGTAAGAAATGAAGATATGGAGGAATATATTCGGCATAAATAAGGAATTTGTACATTATAAAACTTTTCCAACCATACAAGAGGATGAATGTCTGTTTTGTTTTCTGATGTTAAGATGGCGAATGGCCGATTGATTGTACAATGTTAAATCGAGTAAAATTATTAAATAAGAGTTTTTAATAAATGTTGCAAAATACTTTATATGCATTTAATTAAAATGATCAACCTTTAAACTTTTTAATACTTGACCTCACTATTTAGAAACCAAGAAAATTATCCATGAACAACATTAGTGCAAAACAAAATAAACCACTTTAAAGTTTTTTATTCACGACATTTAACTCATACTAAACAGTTTCGAACCATTTAATCCTGCCCATCTAACTGTCCTTTCCTGCACAATAGTTTCTAAACCTAAAACTGGAGTTTCAATGTTCGGAAATAAAACTTTCAAAATAGGTTACGAATTGTGCATGGGAATGCCAGAAAATTTATTCTTACAAAAAAAAAAATTGAGTTTAAATGTTACCAAAGCACTGAATTATATCTTTCGTAACAAATTTACAGCATAATTGAGTCGTTTTAAAAAGTAAATTATCTCATACTAGCTTTTTTCTCTGTGTTATAGAGCCATTGAAAAGTGTAGATGCCCTTTTTTCTGTAATAAAGTTCTTCTGGTCGAACATATTGCGTATATTTCGCAGAAGATGAGCTTCTTTTGAGGTGCATTCGAAAAGTTATATAATATACATTTTAAAAACTGCTAGAAAATTCGCTATTTTTTTCAATGTTAGGACATGCAAAAACATTTTATTCAAAACAAATTATATATATATTTTAAAATATTATTTATGACTTTAGTTATACCCTTTTTTTCTTTTTCAATATTTTTTGTTCAAGTTTTATAAAAGCTTTTTGCATTATTTTTTACAATGTTGTTGTTTAACAATATATATATTTAAATATATATTTTTATATAATATATATTAAAGTATTTTAATTTAAGATGTTTTATGTCTTTACAAATGAATAAAAAACAAAATTTGAAATAACATAATTAAAATTATCTTCGTATTAGTTTTAGGCAAAAATTTAAATAATAAATATTCATGAATTATGTTCCTGAAATTTTTAATCATGTAAACTTTTATGTCATAAAGTAAAAATAAAGTTGGTACAATTTAAATGTAAATTGAACACATTATATAACTACTGAAAAGATAACCCTGATTTAATTTACTATTAAAGAAAGCTTTTCAAATTGAACAAAGAAAAATAATTTAATCTGCTTCGTGGTTAACCAATATCAAATTTGAATTTAATCAAAAGAAACAATGCAAAAATTTGATTAAAATGAATCGACAGTCGTGAGTGTCTTCTCTAATTAAGAATATTTCCAAATAATTAACTAATTTATTCAAATTTCAAATGTTCACATAGTGTTTTTTTAAAGTATTTGTCACTCTTTCATTATAATTATTTTAATACTATCATTAAAATAGTCAAGTTACTCTAAATTAATACATTCCTCATTTCAGGTATGTATGAATGAAAAGGCTTTTCACAAATTAACATGTAGCCGTTTTTCTTCAGATGGAAAGTATATTTTTAAAAATTTACAGTTTTTAGCCAAAATTGTATTTATCTGTAAAGAACTTTTTTTACAGTCTACCTTTCAAAATTACATTTTCAAACCTGGGTAAAAAAATACCTAAATATGAATATATCATATATTCAAAATGGCTTTGAATAAATTTTACTCGATTGAAACTTGTATATACTCATTTTTTAAACCATGTATATACGCATGAATAAAACAACCAGTGTTCATTTAAGAGCATGTACATGTTTCAAATATGAGTTGAAATTGACTTATGCGGGATTACTTGTTGATTTTTCTAAAATGTTCTAACACAAGTGCGAGTTAGAGAATAACTGGTAGTATGTGTGATACTCAGCTCCGCCTTAAAGATAAGAAATCTTTATCGAGTCGAATATGATATAACCATTCGGCCAACTGCCTTGATGAAACATATAACCAGTATATAAAAAAATTTATTATACTACATTTAACGAATTAAAAGTAATTTGTTTGAAACAGAGCATGTCTGGTAATTGAGAATTGCCAGCATTGCAGGTCGTCATATTTAAAATAAAATATTTTATGTCAAAATGAAAACCGATTTATTTATATTTGAAAGCGTCATTTCTTATTGATAATATAGATACCTTATACTATGTGTGTGTGTGATTATATATCAATCAATAGTTATGTAATTATGTATGAAAAATTAGATTTTAAACATTAATCAAATCCTTTTATTAGTACGTTTTACATCTTGAGTGGCCATAGTTCCGCAGAATGGGAATAAGGTCTCGATTGGTAAATAAATGTAGTGGGATGAGCTCACCGTGTCAAACCACCAATCACCGCAAATACTAATGAAATACAAAAATGAAAGCTGGAATGTTTTAAGTCATGTGAAACAAGCCAACAGAAATTCTTTTAAATAATCACCCGAAGATTATGTGGGGAAACTGCTTGTATAGTAACTGCAGAAACTAGTAAATTTTTAAATGTTTAATTAAAAAAATTATGCTTCGAAAAATGAAACCGAAGTCAATTTAAACACATAGTTTCATTATGAACTACAAGATGTTAAAAAAGTTTAAAAAACATAATGAAGTTTTACGTTATAAAAATTTAAATCAGTTTTTATTTTAAATATTAAATTATTTTTCTTTTTTTCAGAACTAAGAAAATCTGTTTCATTACAAGTTTCATTTTCATCCTGAGTGGATATCCTTTGTTAAAGTCTTGTTGTAGTTGAAGAAAGGTTTGTTATGATTGTATTGATTTCCTTTTGAACTCGATACTGTTTAATTTCCGGACTAGGAACTATCTCATCTGAGAAGAAAGAAAAGAATTGTTTTAAAAACTGTGTAAAATACTAGAATAAAGTACAACTAAATCTACAAGAATTGATAGATGAACAGCAATTACCACGCGGTCTGTTAGCTCAGTTGGTTAGAGCGTCGTGCTAATAACGCGAAGGTCGTGCGTTCGATCCCCTCACGGGCCATATACTTTTTGTGAACAGACGCATTTTACACTTGCATTGAAATATACATGAAGTGACAGATGAAACAACAATTCCCACGCGGCCTGTTAGCTCAATTGGTTAGAGCGTCATGAAACAAATCCAAATATAATTCCAAACGTGTATGAATCCAAACGTAATTTTAAACATGGGCTGTGTTTGTAAAAGTAATTTAGATTGTTCAAAATTGTTATATTTTTATTCATATAAATAAGATTGAGGATATCGTAACTTTAAAAAATGTAATTAAACAGAAACTTAATCAATAGTAAATATTTTGAATATTATCCAATTTTAATTCAGCTATATAGGCCATGTTGGCCACCAGAAGTAAAGACCTCCTCCACATAAACTCTTCGTAGGGTTATTTATGTTGATGTTTTTGATACTTTCCGTCTAATTTGACTTCTCTGAAGTTTTGGATACGACAAAAAACCCTATTGATATCAGTTAAAAAAATGAAAAGTAATTAGCAACATATTTCGCTATACAACTGAAAACGTTTTTATGAACATCTAAAACAAGTTTTACATTATTATATCACCTCAGAACTTAAAAAAGTACAGAGGAACCTAAGACCTTTCTAGAAAAATATCTATTTTATCGGAGACATTTTTTTTCCTAAATCGCATGGAAGATAAAAGTAGCAATTCCCCACACTCCTTTTTCTACTATGTCACCAAAAGTATCCCTGGTTTACGATTCTTGTGCGATTGTAGATCGGCCAGAGCATCGGAGATTTGATGGCTTTTTCAGATAGAAATGACTTGGAGATGAAATATTTTTATAGCTATCGACTTATCTGTCAATTTATCGGAAGCTTCCCATTTTACTTCGTGATTGCAATTTGGTCCTAAAAAGTTTTTCGATAATCGAAAATGTAAGGAAGGGTATTTGAAATCCTTTGTAAAAAGCATAAAATAACTAGTATATTTTAATATACTATGTATATCATAAAGCTATAAATTTCGTTTAGAAACCAGTATCAAGAGAAAAACTAGAAATATAAGACTAGACCGCATTTCGAAACACCTGATGGAACACTATTTTCTTCAGAACACTTTAAGAACGCATTTGGCAACACCTGGCGGAAAATATTTTCTTCAGATCACTTTTAGAACGCCTTTGGCAACACTTTCGGGAATGCGTTTTGAAATGCTTTGATAATTAAATAAAGTATGTAGATTATTTTGGTGGCAATAAGTGTAGATCAGCTATTCCTCTAATTTTTTTTCATTTAATGTTAAAAGTCGTAATAATATAAACTTTTTACACATGTGACTTACACTACAAAACGGGCAATTTTGCATGAATTAGCCAATATACTAAAATGTTAAAAAAATATTTTTGTTTTGATATTTAAAAAAAATAAACTTGTATTTGAAAATTTTAAGAATATGATCATAACAGATTTATTTAAACATAGCATACTTAACGCAGTTTGCAGTTTTTTTCATTACATAAGAATATAATCTTTATAATAATCACATTATGATCCATAGAACTGCCTTAGGGAAAGGTAAAAGAAACACACAAAAAAAACATACAAACAATTTATAGTTTAGAATATGTTTTATTAATTTCTTTAGATAGGAAAAATTCTGTCTGCTTGAAACATATATTTTAAATATATGCTGAAGTTATGTCAGGAAAAATGTAATTTTCAGCAATTAGAATATTTGTCAGCAATAAGTTGAGCTATAAATTTTTACTTTGTTAGACTGGTTTGCATTTTCATCTTCTCGGTTGCCTCAATTTTCGCTAAACTTTTCTGGTTCTAAGTAGTTAAACTTCTTTAAGAACGCCTTTTTGCGCTGTCAATCACGTACTTCCGCATCACTGGTTAAATCAATATCATCTAAACTCTCACGGTTTCAAAATGTTAAAAACTGTTTAAAAACGATTTGCACCTACACGCTTTCGCACTATTACATTGCTGGTGAACTCAATGTTAGCTACACTTTCCAAGTATTTTATACTTAAAACAAGTGCAATTTGTTATAATTATTTCATAAACTAAACATGGTTAGAAATTATTTAAATATTTCCCGTTACAGTACTGTAGTGGCCGATGTTGGGGTTCAGTAAACTTAAAAAAACATCTAGCGTGACGCGGGGTAATTATTAAACAATAATCAAACTTTTACCATAGCTCCCACATTTATATAATTTTCTAACTAGTAATTTTTCCGTAATGACTATTTGATATACCTGTCGGGTACCATTGTTGATATTTACTATTTCCTCTGTAGAAATTGAAAAAAAAAAACTTGTGTTCAAAAATTATTGGACAGCTCAATCTGTTCTGCACAGTATTTATACTAGCTACAAGGGGTAAATTGTGAACAATTGTGTGTGCTTTAGATACTGTGTATGTGGGTAATTATTGAACACAAAATGGCTTCTGTAAAAAATGTATAACAGTGAAATATAGTAAAAAGTACCAAACAATTAAAAATTTCACACCTTTTTTGAATAACTTCTTCTTTGTAAAAATTCAAACATTGCGTAAATGATGTTTTTTAGCCACACAAACTAAAACAATTAAATTTAAGCCAATTTAGATAATGTCTGTCGCCAAACTACAACTCACTAATTTGATTAGAACTAAATGCAGTTATAACTATAAACTAACTACAAATCTTTACTTCATCATTGTAAGTTAAGTTAATGGATTAGCATTGCTGGGTATGCAATTTACAATTTTTTGTTAGACGTAACAAATTATGATGCACTATGGTTTTTGGGCCCTGTCCAATAATTACCCCGGTACACCCTATATTTCTTTTCATTTACTACTTTATTTTAAAAGAACACAAATCTTCACTTTTTAAAACTCACGAATTCAGAAACTGATCTTTTCAATTTTCTACAAACTACTATGGCCAAAGAAACTATACTTATGGCACAATTTCTTCTACGTTCACGATTATGCGTTAATATTTGAGCGTGACCTTTACAAGTTCGCATTGCTTTACTTGTTAAAACAAGACATTTTTGACACATTACCCGCAACTTACTTACCCATAAACGATAAAATCTATAAACTAGTACGAAAAAGGAGTTTCAGACATTTCAAAAGAAAACAAACTCAAAAAGTGTTTTATATCTTCCATGATAACGTTGATAAGAACGTTTTTCTTCTATAGATATATGTAGGAACTTTTTGGATATTTTTATTCTTATGCAAAAGTGAAGTTTAAGCCAGCAAAAAAGTTGAACTATGAAAAGTTTTCGTAAGATATCGGAATCTTTCTATGTACCGCCTTCAAAGATTCATACAACGAGCTTATGTTATTTGAGCTGGATGTACCCAACATCGGTAGAACTGACATCAATAACTTTCTATTTGAAATATTCATGGTGCAGTAGAATTACATTTCTATTTCTCTGTAAAGCGAAAAGAAAAAGGATTGCTTCACGGTTATATAAAACAATAAAGCATCACAATTGTTTAACAAAATTAGTTAAGACTGACTGTTTTGATTTCGGAATATTTTTTGTTATTTTCAATATTAAATTGAGTAATTTGTTAAAATGTAAGCATTTATAATGTATCCATCATAATGTGCTTTCAAATGTTATAGATAAACTTAATTAAAATTTTATTCTGAGTGTCATTATTTTTGCAAAGTTAATTCATTGCATCTCTTTTATCTCAACGATCAAATTTAAATTGAAAATTTTATTTCCGTAAATTATTTTTTTACATTAGTATTCATCTTATTTATGTATAGAAATATAAATGAGATTATATCTATTTTTGATTTCTATGACCTTTTTATTCGAAATTGTGTATGTCTGGGGGAAACAGTAAACATCTGGAATTGCTTACTTTTTATTTTGAAATATTTACATAAAAGCTATAGGCATATAAAATAAGATAAGAAACATAACACCTTTTAAACATGTAATAAATGGATGGTTGTTTATTTTAATTAACATAAAGTATAATTAAGATTAATTGTTCACTTTATGAATGAATTTAAATGAAGGGAAGCGTAAAACAATTTTCTGAAATATAAATCACAAATAGTTCTAGTATTTGCATTTTTCTTAAGTTTTAAGTTTTTTTCATTGTTTCTGACATTCACAATTGGAAGAACATGCTTAGTGAAAGAACCTGCTAAGTGACAAAAAAAAAGTGAAAACGAAAAAAGGAATTTTAAAGTTTTTAGTTTGAAATTAGATCTGTTAAAAACGGTAGTATCAAACGGTAAGAAGTTTCCTTAACTTGAATATTATGAAAAAGGGGAAATTAGTTATCTTTAAAGGAATGGAATAACATGTTCATTGACACAAAAATCTCATTTTTTTTTAAAATGTCACTTAGCACGTTCTTCCACTAAGCTCTTCAATTGTTTTAAAAAATGTTTTAACTAATACTTTATTTCTGAACAATTTTTTAGCTACTTAATTGAGTGATTAATATAATTAAATATCGTAGTTTTTCTAGTTAGTACATTATATAAATAACTAGTTAAATAATAAGCAAAATACGAGTTACTATTGTTCTAATAAACAATAAGAGATATTATGTTTACAATATTTTATTATAAAAATATGATTTAGTTGAAAATATTTATTATATAAGCTATTTCAGTCAATTACTAAGTTACTAAATATTTTAATAAATTTCTTGTTAAAGATTTATAATTTTATTTATGACATTAATTTTTATTGAAAAATCTGTTTTATCATAAAAATGTTCGTTTCATTTTTTCAATATCTTAGTTTAGCATAAATGAAGTATTAAATTTTTTTAATGACATTCACCTTGAAAGGAAACTGAAAGTAGTAAATTTTCTCCTTTTTAATCAAGATAGCGTTTTTTTATAAACCATTTTTTTGCATACGTTTTTAAATTAAGTAATAAATTGAGTTAAGTAATAAACACTTTTGGGTTTTAAATTTTGTAATAAATTGGAAGATATTAAATTTTCTAGAGAAAAAGCATTAAAACTCCACTATAAAGCAAGCCATAATATATATCTTTATCGTCATATATCACAGATTGTTTTGAATAAATATTTACAATAGGTTTTCATCCTTTTTTGATTTCCGAAATTTTATCAATTTTAATTTTATCAAGAACCTAAGATATTAAGAAAAATCTATAAAGAATGTATCCGTGAGTGCAGAATTAATGATATTAGAGATAGTACCTGTCACTTTAACTCATTTATCCTGCACTATCCCTAATTTTAAAGCTCGCACCTATTCGTCATAAAAGGCATAAACATGGTATTGTTAAATTTGATTTTAAGAAAGCTGGGATTTCTTGAATCTGTTGTATCTACTATCCGAGATTGACTGGAATTTTTAAAATGATTTTAATGATGCAGATTCTGCTGTTTCTGTCTTTTACAGTTTTTAAAATCCTATTCTTATCCATACTATACCTACTAAAACTAGTAATAATAAAATTCCCTTTTGGTACTCAAATAAAACCAAAAAATTGTTGAGAACTAAAGGCAAGGTTCGCAAATTGTTACTGAATGAAAGGGATTCAAGTATTTAAGAGGAATTTAAATCCTTGCGATCTAATGTTAAGATTAGTATAAAAAAGGATTATAATGTCTATTTACAAAATACCGAAAACTGCCTTATTTCCGAACCCAAGAATTTCTGATCTTACTTTAAAACTACTAAATCCATGCCAAATAAAATATTTTATAATATTGTGTGCTATGATGGTGACCAAGATATTGCTAATGTTTTTGCAGATTATATTAACTTTGTCTATAAATCAAGTTCAAAATATGTCAATAGCTCTTGTATTTCTCTAGTAAGTTAAGTAATCTTTGTGACTTATTGAATATTACGGCTATTACTCAAGAGGAAGTGGTTTCGGCAATCAAAGTGTTTAATCTTCTTTAACTATAACTATTGAAGTTGATCAAATACCTTCCTTTATTGTGAAGAGATGTGCTGATTTATTAGTTTACCCTCTTCTCATTTTATTTAATCTTTCTTTGAAATCTAATGTTTTTCCTGATATTTGGAAGCAGACTAAAGTTATTCCTGTCTTTAAGAAGGGTGATGTAATTAATTGTATAAATTATAGACCTATACCTATATTAAGTCCATATAAAAATCATTCGAAAAAATAATGTATAAAAGAATTTATTTACAGGTTAAAAATTCAACTTCACCTGGCAACATGGCAACACAACAACATGGCTTCATGCACAAACGCACACTCCACACTAACTAACCTAGTTTACCTTACTAATAAAATTTATTCTTCTTTTGAAGATGGGTCTCAACTAGATGTTATATACACCGATTTTTCAAAGGCCTTTGATTCGATCGACTTTGGGATTTTACTTGGGAAATTAGTAGGTTTTGGTTTTCATGATAATCTCATTAATTGGTTCTTTTCTTATTTAAGTAATCGTTCACTCTATGTATATTTCAACAATGCTATTTATAATAAATTTACGAATAACTCGTGTGTTCCTCAGGGGTCCAATTTGGGCCCTTTATTATTCATTATATTTATTAATGATCTTTGTGATCAGTTACAATTTTGTGACTTCTTGTTATTTGCCGACGACTTGAAATTTTTCTGGCCCATCCATTCTTCAGATGACGCTAAACTTTTACAAAATGATCTTGATTTCCTGTATGATTGGTGCATTGGTAATAATTTACTTCTCAATATCTCAAAATGTAGTGTTCTCAGTTTTAATCGGAAGTCTGTTCCCTTTGTTTATCCTTATCAAATCAATAACAACGATTTAATTCGATCTAATTTCATTAGGGATCTTGGTGTTACCTTCGATGAAAAACCTTGATTTTTCTCATCATATTAATATCACTGTTTCTAAAGCTTATAAAGTTCTTGGTTTTCTTAAAAGAAAAACTAAATAATTCACTAGTCAGAAGGAACGGAAAAAATTATATTTTAGCTTAATCCGCTCAAATTTAGATTATTGTTCAATAGTTTGGGATCCTTACTATAACAATAAAAGTTCGATTCTTGAAAAAATTCAAAATAAGTACCTTCGTTATTTATATTTTTACACACCCAAGATTTATCACACCCATGCATACACACATACAAGTTTTCACAATTCATATCTTCCACCTACCTGAAGGATACCTTCGATGTTCCAACTCTTAAATACCGACGTGATCTTTTCTGTGTTTTGTTCTTTTATAAAGTTTTAAATAATGAAATAGATTGTGTTGATATTCTTAATTCTGTTCATTTTGCTGTTCCATGTAGATTTTTAAGAAACCATCGTTTATTTGTTAACGTTATTACAAAATCAAATGCATTGCTTAAATTGTGCAATATTTTTTTTATATAATAAATATTTATACAATTGTACACATAAGGGTTTCTCCAATGATATCTTGGGTATATTTTTAAATACTTTTTTCTGTTCTCTTTATAAGTTCGTTTTAAAGATACATGCTGGTTGTTCAAATTTTTAACTCGTATGTATTTATGTCATTTTTTTCTATATGTGATTTTTTTTAGAGTATTTGCCCGGTTTTTAATTTTCAACGTGTCTTTGATATTTGTTTTGTGTTTTTTCTTTTTCACTGCATGTTGTTATTGGATTTTTTGTTATCTGCTAAAATGGTGTGTATACTCGCCTAAACTAAATTTAAATAGAATATAATTTATAACCGTCATTTTATTTTTTCAAACTTCAAAGCGTGCTTTGTTTTTAGGTTAACTATATCATTTTATTAAATTTTCTAACTTTTAATTTAAAGTAGTTTATGTCTATAATATATGTAACATTAATTATTTAATTTTTTCCTATATAAAAAAACAATATTTTCAGTAACTTCTTATAAGGTAGAAGTAAGAAACAAACTGCTATCAGAGCTGGATAAAACAAAATTTTCTATCGAAACAAATGATCATTTATTTAAATATCTTTTAAAATACATTAACATTCTACATTAAATGAACGTTACACTACAAAAAGGGCAACAAACTTCAGGCAACTTTAATTTTATTATATGATATTTCAGATTAGATATCATCAAAGTAGTTAACTTACTTTTAATTGACCCTTTTGATAACTAACATGCATAAGTTTTATAAGCGTCTGAGATTTTTTTCATTTTAAAGATTTTTTCATTGAAAATATTTAGACATTCTTTATAATTTTTTTTAAATGTTTGTATACTTTTGTTAATGAATATTTTATTTCAATATAAATGTAACCATAAGTGATTAAAAAATTTATTTTGTAAACTGATTCAATTATTAAAATAGTTTTTCTTTAAAATTGTTTTTTACTTTTATGAAACTTCTGTTACTATGCTTGTTAGTATCTTTATCACGTGTCTAATTTTTTTGTTAACATTTATTTTAAAAAAATGAAGCGTTTATTTTTTACAGGATAAAATAACCCGATAAAAAAATGGTTTAATCTCATAGAAAAGTAACTTTACAATTTTGTTCTGCTTCATTTTCCACTCAGGGGAAAACGAGTGAGTAAAATATTAACTTTCTTTGCTGGAACTGAATTCGTTTGAGAAAGGTTTAAGTGGCACTTTATGATTTTTTTGTTAATCGAATCAAAATAAGTACAGGAGGCAGTAAAAGTATACTTAATACTACTTTCCAAATAATGATCGGCATATCATATGTGTTGTTTTATTTTTAATTTTATATGCTTTTTTTAATTTGCTTTTAAAATCTTTTCAAAGATTGGGCCTTGGAACGAATAATTGTCCGTTTCGTTGTTTTCTCTTACATTACATACATGGACTGATATATTTGATCAAGGTATATGTGATTAAAATTATAAAAAAAGTAGACTTCATTATGATTTAGCCTAATTTAATAATTTAAATATGCGAATTTTAATTACAAGATTACTATTTTGTTATCCTTAGCTTCAATTTAAATGTTATCTTTGCCTGTAATGACATTTGTTAGACTTTAATAGTGGGAAATAATCTACTGACAGAAGGAAGTGGGGGGATTTTATTTACAGAAGCTTCAATTTTTTGCCTACTTTCTTTTTTACATTATAAATATTTGTTTTAAAAAAGAAGAAAGTAAGTATTAGCTTAGCAAAGATTTCCGTCCTTCAGTTTTTTCCCTAGAGAGGTAACATCGCAGACCGATTTGTTATATCTTTCGGACGCCTTTCTGTACGCTTTGTGTCCATCTGTCTTTTATAAAGCGGTCTGTTTTAATCTAGTTCTAACCATCAAATTAAACAAAATAAAAGAATTGTAAAGAAAATATGACATCGGATACCTATATTTTTAAATTTTGTCCATCTGTGTGTCCGTTCTTTAGTCTGTCCATCCGAACTTTATAATGTATTTTAAGTTCTAACAGTCTGATTGTTAATTTTTTTGTGTTTGAAATGGGTGATATCAGGAACCTTTGTTTTATACTTTTTGCCCGTACGCTTTTCTGTTCTCCTGTCCATATGTCTTATGACGGTCTATTTTAACTTCAGTTAAAATAGTGCGATTTTAAATATTCTTTGTTTTGTTAGAAATGCATGACATCAGTTACCTACACTTTATACATTGTTATAGTATGGCTGTCTATCCATAATGTAAGAGCTTTAATGAGTATTAAAGTAAAAGGAAATTAAAGTTATTTTTTTATTACTTCTTGTTAAAACTTGTAAATGTAATGGAGGAGCTAATTATGGAAATTTGTATAGACTTTCGGATAAATACACCTTTTACAGAAGTATCAGTTACAATTTTGGCCAACCTGTGTTGTACCTTTTGCTTGTTTATTCCCCAGTATCTTTGCTTCATCTTATAACGTTTTAGTAAGCGGCTTAGACATGTGACTATATAAAGAGGTAACTGTATTTGACTTTCTACACTCTTAAAACAAAAGAGTGAAATTCACTCCTATATAGGAGAAGTGCATTTTCGGCACCGGAAAGGAGTGAAAATTAACTCAGACTGAGTTAAAACCGCTCGTTTTAAGAGTGTAGGACGCAGATTGTTTTATTTTATTTATTTAACCCACTCCGAAAAAGAGTGGAGAAGTGCATTTTCGGCACGGAAAGGAGTGGAAATTAATCAGACTGAGTTAAACCGCTCGTTTGTTTTAAGAGTGTATTTAAAAAATCATAGATGTAATGGAGCATGTTCTACTAAGAAAAATTCGAAACTATTTGCACTTTATATATTTGAAGATTGGATTTTATTTTTCGTATTTTCCAATTAATTTTCGAAGTTAATAAAATGTTTACTAGCTTAAATGGAAAACTTGTTCAAAGTTTCCAGCATCCATTGACGCACAGAGAGCGCGTCTATCAAATATAATTCTAACGTAAAAACTGTTTCTTGGATTTACATGAATTTCCTAAGATTTTCAAACTAGGTATACCGTATTATTTTCAATTACATAAAACAAAATTGAAATGTTTAGCTATTGTGGCTATCTGAAAGGTGTACACGTGTTCCCTATAGAAAAAGGATTTTAAGAAAGTATATAACAATATACTTAAAATTCGCATTTCTTTTCAACTAGATGCATGAAACATAAACTCAACAGTCGGAAGTTTTAAAAAGTATCTTTTACTATAATAAATTCTATTTCAGTACCATAACAGAAAAATCCCTTATTTTAATTTTACAACATAAGGCAAGGAAATGTTTTATAATAATGTATTATTTAAATATTTAGCAATGTTACATTTACAGCAAAGATTTAATATACACAACAAAATCTGATGTTTCCTTTTCATTTTGTCAAGCAGAACAATATTAACCCCTACAACGAAAACGCTATGCCAAAATTACACCGTGTTGAATGCACAATCTATGAAAATTTTGTTACATTATTGAAAGGCACAACAGTTTCGAATATAAATTCGCATTTAAACGGAATTGGATTGCCACCAAATAATTACCATAATGTGCTGTGGTTGCTAAACAAATAGAAATACCATTCATGAAGCAATGCATTTTGAGCAGTCAATTGGCAACAGATTAATCATCGAAATGGAAGAGTAGAGAATGTATGAATGCGCTTCATAACGATTCAGCTGTTCCCCAAATCATGCTAAATTGTCCTTTCGCGATTGTCCAGTTTGCAGTTCAATTTTGTATAGTTAGTGTTCTTTAGTAAACTGTTATGAAATGTTGCTTTTTACCATTTGAATAAAAAATCTATGAATTTAATAAATGCCCATAATCTAAGGTATGGTTAATGGTAAACGTGTATGTGCAATCCAAATTTCTATAATTTAGAGTAAAAAAAAGATGGTAGTTTTTTTTTTGGCTTTGTTTCCTTTGAGAACAAGACTGGATTTGGAAAAATGACTCTTCGAAATTCTTAAAATTCTCCTTATATATCTATATCTGTTTAATATATAATTAATATGGTTAAAAAATGTAGTGTTCAATATTTTGGTTCGGGCGGCTGAACTAAATTTCTGGCTTCGCACTTGTACTCATTAAAACTTTCACAATCGTAAATCACAAGCCTATCGAATTTAAATGAAGCTCTTACTACAAACGATGCCATTCTAAGCACACAAAACTATCTTAATGAATAATCAATAAGCTATCCATAAATACATAAATACACAATCATCTAGCTATCCATAAATACATAATAGAGGAAATTGCAAAATTTAAATATGTTTCTTTAAATATCTAAATTTCTAGCATTCGATCATGGTCTAAATGACGTAATTATCAGCGTAATGGCCAATAGGAAACCATTCCATTCCATTTCCGTTTGGGATTCGCACATGAAGAATACTTTCCTGGCAATGCAAATTAAGCGATAAGAATTGCAACGTTTTAACAATTTATTTCCCTAAGAGGAAGTTAAACAACTTCTGTTATTTTTTAACATCACATATTACGTTTTTTGTGTGAGGAATTACCAAAAGGTTTTTCTTTGGAAACCAGGTAACATTTTCTTTATCGTGTAAGAGTTTTATAACATTAATTAAAAAGTGAAATAAAATTCTAAAAATTAAAACTGTAACCTTAGGCCTAAGAAAAAAATCTAATTCTTATTCTAGTAATCAGAATAATTTTGAATTCAAGAAAACTTGCCTCTTTTAAAACTCCCCAGGTAAAAAAACTGATACGGCTGAAGAAATCCAACATAAAATTATCTTCAGATGAATTCATACCAATTATATGTACATAACACATTATAAAGCTTTATCGATATTAGTTTCATTAAATTGTGGTAACAAGGATTTAGTGTAATATTTACATTGATCTGTTAAAGATTAACATGTAGCAGCTACTTTGTCTGGCCAGCTAACCAGTAACAGATTAACTTGTAAACTTAACCTGTAATTGCTTCTGTCTAACTTATTGAAACCTTTGACTTTCTAAGTTTAATGAGATAATGCTATTTATCATTAAACAGTCAAATTATTTTTGACTCGTAATTTGCCATGTTTTAAGATTTTATGGAAACTAAGTTTCTTATTTATGGCGAAATACATCTCTTCTAAAAAACAAACACTGTAAATAAGGATTCTGTTTGAAAAATTCTGATTCTGCCAGTCTTCTGTCTGAGTCTGATTTGCTGCCAGAAATTATTTGCTGGAAGATGACAGGGTATATTTTGCTGTGAAATACTCACATAGTTCGAAGAAAAAATTCAAATTTTTTTGTTGGCTAACTTTTTTTTTGGTATGGGCAAATATAAACTATTTTCTGAATTTTTGAATGATTCTGCTTAACTTACATTTCTACCGTTCTAATAAACCTGACGTTACCGTCGTATCGACTAATGAAAGTTATTCTGTCCCTGACTGTTGGATTTTGGAATGATATGCTTGGTGTCGCATTTGGCCTGAACAGTTTGGTTTCTTGATTATTCGTTTTTTAACGCTCTGAGGGATAAGTAAATTGGCTGAAGAGTAAACTTATTTCACTGCATGAGATTTAAATTGAAATTTTAAACTGAAAATTCAATTTCTTAAACTTTTAAAAAGTTATATTTTGTAGTAGAAGGTTATAAGTGGCTCATCCATGCTTTAAAATTTTAAATTAAATAAAATTATTAAATCTATAATTTTTCAAAATTATGTTTGTTGCTCAAAAATCTGACAGTCAGGTGAACGTCGTTAATCCCTAAGAGGGTTTAAAACGAATTTTTTTTGACAATATAGTTTTTCGCAACACTTCAGAACTATTTCTCCATCGCCCTTGCTTGTTCATAATTATGTACCAAAAATTTTAATAATTACTATACCGCAAACTATATAAATACCTCAAAAATCGGGATAACTTTATTCTGCAATGTATCAAGATTAAGCTAATAATACGCTGGCATCAATGCTGCAGATAATATTAATATAACGATGTCGTTGACGACGGATCTTGTAATAACACGATGTTTGATTGATATATGTTAATATTGTGTGCATATATGTCAATCGTCGAGTATAAACTGTGAAATCTAATGTTTAGTGAATGACATCGTTGAAAATTAATGCTCTTACAATAATGGTGATTTGATTCAGCGTTCTGAATATATGTGAAATAAATCTACTGTCGTAGTAATGCAAATAATAAAAAAATATGTAAAAATAATGTTACTATACGACAAAATATTATTATATGTATTTATTTTGTTCAAGTCAACAAGAAATGTTTTTTCAAAAGCTTTTGGAACCGTCATTAATCAAACTGACGAACTATTATTTGTTTGTGTTGTTTTCTTAAGCACCAAATTTGTTTGCATCAGCTGATTAGCAGTACATTTAACTGATAATGAAATCATTATTTAAACTAGTATGTAATTCTATATAATGCTTAGTCTGATGGTTGTGTTCTAAGTAGAGTAAAATGAAGTGTGTATGTTTATATTTATGTTATTATTAGCCCTTTTTACTATATTATTTTTCATGGTGAGTAGCACTTAATAACTTAAAATTATTTTATTTACGCGCATACAGTTCAAATATTGTATTCATAAGTGTTTTCAAGTAATACAAGAAAAAAATGGAAATTGTTTATTTCACACACTTTTATATCATACATAATGATCATTTAGATGTTTTAAATGTTTTTATTTACAACTATAGTTATATATTTTTTATGTCAATAGATTTTTTATTACATTAAGAAATGATATAACTATTTAAAAATCTGTTCCTTAATTATTTTAAGTCCGATATATTTATAACTTAAAAAAATCTTATGTATAGTACTTATTTGTTTTTAGCAGGGGTATGTAAAACTAAAATCATATTATAAGAAATTTAACTCTTAATTTTCTTTTCGTGATTTTTGATTTAACTTTTGAACAATCGACCTAAGCAAAACCTCATTATCTAAATTATTCAATAAATGACAGCAAAAATATTTTAAATTTACAGCAAATGATAAATAACACATTATTGACTCATTAGTTTTCAACTAATTGTATTCTATTAGTATCAAATGAATATCTGTAAACAGTCTAAAACAATCAGTATACATACTAAATGTTTCTTTGAAAAACATGAATATTAAGATTCAATAAGACCAGATTTAATTCAGAAAAGAAACTTTTCCTTTAATAAACCTGAAATTCCTGAAATGTAATAACTTGAATAAATTAATTAAAATTAGTGGTTTTTTAAATAAGATATTTTTAGCTAAGGTCAAATTTAAGATTATGTTCTAAAATAGAAAAAGATTGATTGATCATCGTACTAGAGCAACATAGGCACACAAGGCTATTAATATGTATACTACATACATTATTTCGGTACATTAAAATCAAAAATTATTTCCAGTATTTTCATTTTATGTAATTTTTGGTTTAATATAATAAATATAAACTATTTCAACTATGATATAAAAAGTACAACTAGAATATTTCGTTAAGCTTAATTGAAATTTATTATGGTAAATTGTAGACACAATATTTCATATTTTTAACAATTGTTATTAAAAAACAGGTTTAAAACATTGAGAACATATGCCAAGTCAATAATACTGACCAATTTTATAAGCATTTGTTAAACCCATAAGCAAAATGACTTGGGATTGCAATTTTTTTTACAAATGTTTTAGTAACAAAAGACATATTTCATTAGATCAAAAGACAGTTACATTATTTAGATACAAAATATCACCCATTTTCAACAAAACAGTATAAATAACATATAACAAATATTATAAATATAGTTAAGTCAACGAAAAAATACTAACATAGTAGTAAATACAATTTTTTTCGGGTGCCTTAGTAATCGCGAAAATATAATTATCACAAAATATTTTTAACGCTTCAAATAACAATAAAAATTCGAAAATATTCACTCTTTCTTCACGACTTACTCTCTTACAATTAGTTTGAATATTGAATAAAAAAAATTATAGTACAACTAATAGATTGCACAGCTCCATAAATCATTTACATCTTTAAACCAGTTTGTTTAAATCATGTTCAATTATCCCATGTTTGGCTTTAACATAGATATATCCGCGCAAAAGGCAAGACGCAAGATTCAACAACAATGCCGCTTTTTTAACTTTCTGTTCTGTTCATATCAAATTAGCAAAATTTTCAACTCGCGAAAAAAAAAGATATCTTCCTTTTCACGAAAATTACTGCTCACGAAAGAAAGTGTATTTACGGTGAATACTTAATTAGGTAAAATGTTTCATGTAAAATGAATTAAAATAATAAAAGTAGGGCAAAATGACTAGAACTATTAGGATAGCTAGCTTTACTATTTTCTCCTAAACACATTTTCTGATAAGATGAAACACTTACTTTATTTAAAGTAAGAAAAACCTGCCTACATGGAAGACCGTATACATGCGGAGAGTATCATCAGGTTTCAGGAATCGGTTAAAAAAAAAGCAACTGAAGTCTAGATTTTAGTTGAAGTATGCGGAATAGTATTTAATTGCGCACTTTTGTAACCTAAAATCGTTATAATTTCATTTTGTCATAATTGAATAAAATGCAAATAATTTGGAAATAAGAAATGCAAGCGAAATAGTTTTTAATGTGTGTGTGTGTATTCGCAGATTTAGTTTGCCAATTACACTATTTAATCTTTCAATTAATATTCTTTCAAGCTCTTTTCATATTTCATTATATTCCACCGATATATATTTTTTTATATTTCCAAAGTTCGAAAGTATTTTCTATTTACAAGATAAATTAAATTTGTAACATTTATATAGACAACATACATATCATTAATTTGACGCACGAAGTTCGACTTTTATTAAGCAAAATACGTTACGAAAAATAAGGTTTATATTACTTAGTTAGGTAAAAACGCCTTTTATAACACAGTTGTTTGACATTTGTTCACTACAAAGACATTAACTCCATAACGTCCGTTGAACAAAATTCTGATTAGAAATTCCAATATAAATGAATCTTTGTATCTTTTTTTTAAAGACAAAATGTCGTTTTTTTTCAAGACCACGTTAAGATTATAAATTGTCAAATATTCTACCTATAATTGCAGCCAAATATTAGAAAAAGATTTAAGTATTTTTGATTTTTTTTTGATATCTCAGACAAAACCTTTTTCTTCCGTGTCTTTCTACTACATCATCTTACTGTTTTTGCACTTCAACTAAGGTAAAATCATTGCAGACTGTTCTGTCAGCACTAAATGTGTCTCTCAAATCCAAAATACTGCTCTCGAAAATGTTCCGGACATTTTAGATTTTTCCTTGTAATAATATATTTACAGTTATTTCAATAGAATCACAACCCTCCTGAAAGTTAAGTCCCAGTAATGCATGTGTGGAATGCTAAAGCAATGTTTATGCTCAAAAGGTCTCTGAACATTAAAATTGATAGATGAATTGTACAGAATCGTGTCCTCTGTTCAGATCTTTCAACAACAATGCAACTATAATGATTCCAAGGTAGACGCGTAGCCAATTTCTAGACATTTAGACGTCAATTATTATATGTATGAGTGTATTTCAGATGAATCTCAGCTGTTCATGTGAAATATTGCAGATCACGTGTATTTCTTTTGTTTCCAGAACACCGATACTTTCCAATGATAACTCTCATCAAGACGACAACAAGTATAAGCGTCACTAAGAACTCTTCAGATGAACTGTTGAGGATCGTGTCCTTTCCTGGTCTTCTTACAGCAGCGACACTTGTCGATGGTCAACCTGAGGAAGGCTTTCTTGAAGTCATTGTTGTTGAGCGCGTAGATGAAAGGGTTGATGGCCGAGTTCACCCACCCAAGCCACACGAGGCAGGCCGTGAGGGTGGGATGGAACACGCAACTCTCACAGAAAGGTTCTATTAGGTACACAGTGAAGAACGGCAACCAGCACACGATGAACCCTCCCACTACAACACTCAGCGACTTGGCAACCTGTAAGATAATTAAAATAGTTTTATGTTGAAGCACGGCCTGCTTAACTTACAAGGCCAGAGAAGCTGTCACAAACACTTGCGAGCACGGAATGTTTAACATCACTGTTCTCAGTGCCGTAGATCAAGAACATTGTATGAAACCCCTACACGGGAACCCTAAAAATATAGTCAGTTGTGAACGAGCGGGTTCCAAACAGGTTACGAGACTAGGTCACTTCATCTTGAAAACAACGATACTTGGAACAGTGACCGTCACTGTTCCAAGTATCGTTGTTTTCAAGATGAAGTGTCACTGAGTGACGTCAAACATTTCCTCCAAGCACGTGTTTGGCAGAGCTTCTCTGGCTTTGTAAGTTAAATAGGCCTTGGCTGAGGACGGGATTAGTGTGGTATTCTCTGTTTTAAATCTTATTAATAAACAAAAGTTTGATTCAAAAACATAAACAGAGTGGACCGCTAAATTTGTTGTAAAGAGACCGATAAGAAGAGGGTCAAAATTAATCTTTCCAAACCACTAATTTGGCTAAAGGTTGCTTGGAGAAAGGTCAGTACGTTTTGTAACTTATTATTGGCGCTCCAGTAAGTGCCCACAAAGAAAAGAAATTAACAGAAATTATTGTTGTTATGTTTGCCGAGTATTCATTTGATATCTATTATGTAATGCTAGACTAATTTGTTATTTCTATTTTCAAAGCGATAGCTTTGTGATTATTTAGATTTATTTCAATTTTCTCTGGTTTAAACCATGAGACTTGAGACCAAGTCAAGGTGACAGATGTAGGTCACCTTTGAGGTTCCTCAATGTGGAGTTCCTTATATTTTAACTCTATGGTCACATTACTTTATTGTAAGATTCTTTAGTTTACAATTTTTTCCTTAATTAAGTTTACTTACCCTTCTTTCTCTCTGGAAGGCCGCCCTCTCGTAACCATCCTTTTTCCTGATGGTCATCCTCGACGGCCTCTCCTTTTTCGGATTGCAGTACTGGCAGTGGTATGGGCCCTGGTCCTCCGCCTCTTGTGGCTGGTTCCTAGGCTGGTTGAGATCCTGGGTGTCCCAGTTGGGGTTGTTGTCCTGGTGCTTCTGTTGGTGGTAGAGGCGAGTGGTGACGCTGGGGTTGTATGTGTTCTGGCGGCTCAGGAAGAAGTGGTTCGAGCGGATGATCGAGAAGGAACTGCGGCGTCGGCTTCCGCAGCTTTTCGTGCTGCCGCCGCGGACCTGAAAAAAAATATCAGTTGGGTTTAGATGAGATCTAAGTATATATACACTATAGGCGTCACTGTAAAAGATAGGTAGAGCGTTACACCGTAAACACGGTCGTAACATATGATGCCAACGTCTTTACGGATTAACGTTCCACCTATTTTTTTACAGTGCTGCTAATATTTTAATCATACTTTATTTATGTCTTTCCGTTACTACATTATTAGTACCAAGATTTGAGACCAAAACATAATTACCAGTCCCAAAACTTAAATGAAAAAAATCACAAACAAGTCAACCTTTATTTCCAATGGGCTTGCTTTAGATGACTTATTTCGTTCCAGCTTTCATACCTGAACTTCCTTTGATCGGTGCTTCAATTTTTACACTGTTCCCACATGACATTAATTGACAAATCAATGCTCGAGAGAAATTTATTTTCATTCAGCATTTCTCTTGCCACACAAGACCTGAAACAT
This sequence comes from Oedothorax gibbosus, assembly GCA_019343175.1. Lineage (NCBI taxonomy): Eukaryota > Metazoa > Arthropoda > Arachnida > Araneae > Linyphiidae > Oedothorax > Oedothorax gibbosus. The sequence goes on from CM033278.1 coordinate 21,296,665, forward strand.
GCCGATTGCAATCAAACAAAAACATACCCTTGATAAAGGCAGGGTGTTTTCTTCAATCCCTGCCGCATCCAGCTGAGCATTGTCTTTGAGTATCCTCTGGTTTTCTCCTGTATCTCCCAAAGTGGAAGAGTTGCTGTCCGACCCACCTTGGTTCTCCTTGTTCTTGGCGCCGTCTGCGCCTTGCATCAGGACTGCCTGGCGCTTACGAGCGACGGCAAAAATGCGCCAATACACGTATACCATGATAAGTGCGGGGATGTAGAAAGAACCTGTAGAGGAAAAATAATTGAGTTGAATTACGTCGCACTAAATCTACACGAGGGCTATTGGCGACGGGTATTTTAATTTAGAACCAGAGCCAAGTGACGAGCCGATACCTAAGTAGGCACCCAACTCAAAAAGCGGAGTCGGGAATTCGGAGCATATTTAACGTGCATTCTCTCTGCGTCAGACTTTTTTTTTGGCTGCATAGATCGTTTATAGATCGGCAGTTATTTAGAAAATTCCATGGGACCTTTAGCATGCAATGCAAGTGCCTTAAAGACTGAGCTCGGGTATCCCTCGAAAGAACAATAAAAAATAGTCTTGGATAAAGTACGTTGTAGGCCAAATAAAAAGAATCAGTTAAATTACAAATGTATATTTGTATCGGAGAAGTTAAACTTTTTAAAAGTTTTTAAAAAGTATACTCAATTCGTAATTGAAGTTACAATATTTTTTTAAAATTTTCGCCACATTTAATGTTACGTCGGAAATAGATGAGATTAAACTTTAAAGAATTACAAAATACATCTGAAGAGCAGTATAATCCACTTTTTAAATTTATATCAATAAGATTTTTTTTAAATTACCTAATATGTGCAGTCATTGAAAATATTATGTTTCACTTTTTAAATGACATACTTTTTTAGGTATCCTGCAAGGTTTTTTAGCCTACATTATTAAAATAATTTAGGAGTTAACAGTAGTATTTTCCTCAAGCAGTATAAGAAAAAAAATCATTCTCTTATTAAATCCTATTACATACGTATTTTATTGTACAACTGGAATAATTTTTAATTTTTTTTAACAAATTCTAATAATCATTTTACTGAAAATTATTAAGTTCTCGGGAGAGAAAAATTAATATCAATTTTACCTAAACTTAATAGCTTTTGGCAATATCTTCCGTTCATTTTTACTCTGAATATCGGTTTCATAAATTCTATTGGAAATCAATTAAACATTATGTTCCACTACAAAAGGAATTCGATAACTGCTACTGAACCTAAAGTATTCAACACCTTAAACGAAATACGCGCCTTTAGAACCGTATTCGTATATCTCTATATAAATCGAAAAAGGATAATTGCTTCTATGTTATAACATTGAAAAATTAGCCTATTTTCTTCTTAGGTAACATATTTTGGAAACAGATTTTGAATATTGTTACCATTGAGTTTTTAACGACGAGAGTTGCCCTGAAGTTTAAAGGAAAAATAATCCAAAAGGGGTGGAATAGGATTAAAATTTCATTAAACTCTTTGAAACGAAAAATCGGATTTTTATTAATGATTTGATGCTGTTACACTATCATATCTGAATAGAATATATTGTTAGAAAATGTTATTCTAATGATTAATTGTAAAATATTTTACAAGTTTAAGGTATACAGCTAACTTTTATGGTGAAACCCTTTTGGAGTGAACTTTAACCAAAACAATATTTATTTAGTTTATGAATAGATAAGGATACTTAATAATAATATAAACTAAATCTATACAATGAGCACTATTAAGTGGACCATTTTAATTCTCCAAAAGGAAGTTTAATAAAACCCTATTTTTTGGCAAAGCTTAGTGTGTGCACACTTTAAAGTTTTATTTAGTTTTACATTAAAATATAGATTGAAATTCACTTAGAGACTGTAAGTATCTATCTCGAAATTTACGTATGGGGCGGAGATATATTACATAATATTCTTCTTACACGTTCATTCAAAATAAGTTTAAGTCAGAATTGTTAGCTTCAGTTTTGAAGCCTTTAGATTATCTAATAAACTTTTAAATCACACTCTCTTGTAGGTTAACACTATTCAAAAGATAAATTTACCAGTTTTAAAGAAAATAACATTTTTAGACGAGTAAGAATAAATTATCTCAATATTATGAGAATAATAAAATTCAATTTTTTTTTGCAACTCTAAAAAACAGCTTAGTTCAAACGAAAATGAAATACAAAGAGAAAAATCGTAACGGCTTTCTATGGTTAAGAATAAACAAAAACTTTAATTTTTTATGCATCTGATGTTTTTTTAATGAAATAACAGCTTTAAAAATGGCAGTATAGTCATTAGGGTTAATTAGTGCTAGCTAGTTTCGTTTAATTAGTAAAGAAAAATGAACATTATTATAACCTTGCTTTTTAAAATCTTTTTCTAACTATGTGAAATGAATAATTTGTTGCTAAAAAACTTAGGACTTTCTTTTTAAATATGATTAGCTTTATATATGATGGTGGATTTACTTGGTTTATATATTTTGAATTAGGATTTATGAAGTGGTAGGTTGCTAGGTAGGTTGGTACATACATTTTTCCGGGATGTGTGCGTGATCAAAGACCCGCTTATAAACCTTCGCCAAGTAAGACAGGCACAGACAGAATTTTTTACTGACACAGACGGGAAAGTACACCCAGGGTGAAAGGTGGAAATCGAACCCACACCGTTACAGTTCACAGACTGTTAGCGTAATGGTCTGCGATCAAACCCACTAGACCACCCGGGCCCCATTTATGAAGTGTTCAAACTTTGCAGTATTTGGAAAGCTCTCTGAATGCCTTTTCAACCCCCTGAGAGCGCAGTGTAAACATATCGATGTTACGACTCGCAATTCTTAACTTATAAACTACAAAAAAATTACGTGACAAGTCCCAAAGACATGGAATTATTTAATAGTTGAGCATTTTTTTACTTAAGGCTACTAAAAAGCCATGTACAGAGAGAGAAATAAGCTTAAAAAAATCAGAAATCATTAAATAATTTCAGTGTATGCAATATAAATTTGTCATTTACCTTTACAATTATGGTTTATGTATCAATTTTTAAAGTATACTGGCCTATAATTTACTTTTTAAAACTATGAAAAAAATATTTGCTATAGAATCCCTTTTTCAATTGAAAAAATAATGTAAAATAGTTTGAAAACCCATCATAGAAGTACCCCTAAAGCTATGAAAAACTTGAAGAGAATATTCTCGAAAAAGAAGGGAAAATAAACTAAACTATTTTGCTAGAATTCAATAAATAATCCTTGAACTCTATCTTATGGAGTTCAGTGAAAACTATTGAACAGTGTATTTAAAAATTTGAATAAAAGATATTTGTGAATAAAATGATTTAGACTGAAAAGAAAATTCAAATCAAACTAAAAGTCATTCATGACTTTGGTCATTTCGCAAAATAGATTTGAAAATCCCTTTAAAATACATTTGGGATAATAATATTGTCTTGGTTTTTTTAAATATGTTTTTAGAATAAACGTAAGTGAAACGTAATCGAGATACGTTTTTTTAATGAAGGTTTTCGGAATGAGAGTTTTCTATGTGAATAGAATACGACGAAAAGCAAAAAAAGGCATCTTATTATGGTTTACCTAAGGTTTACTTTTACTGAAATCATAAGAGATGCAGAAAAATAATAAAATCTATTTCTAGAGCAAATGAAATCTGACTTTTACCAGTCACATGTTTAAAAACATTAGACATTTTTTACACGATTACAAAATGTTATTAGTATAAAAGCTTACTAGATTTATCAATAGTATAACTCTTTCATATAAATTTCGCTTTGGAATTTGCAATGAAAGTTGTTTAAGATGCTATAGCCAAAAAGAAAATAATATTTACTATTTTGATTTCGCAAATAGAAAGAATGGTTTTTATTTCACCCAAAAAGTTATTCTCTCATTTTTGTAAAATGTAATAAGATTTTTAAACTAGTGTCCACGTGTGGGTATGTAAGAAGTGTGTGTAAAATGATAAAAATAAACTGAAATATTGACAAGGAGTTCAAACTAAACTTGAAATGTAATCAACAGTTGTAACGATCGTCACATGGAATCGTCCCTATCCTTAGGATTTATTGAAGTATAAGGCCGATCTTTTTCGCCTGAAAAAGATATTCTTTTTATCACCTTTTCGTTGAATAAGTGAGACGTACCATGATAATCGTAAATAAGTACTCAAAGTTCAAAGAACTTTGTGCAAAGAATAAAACATGAGCCTTAGGGTTAGTTTTGTAAAATGACTTTTAAAAGTGAAAAGTTTTACAATAAAAACTTTCTAGGAAATTTAGTTTTACATTTAAATTTACTTTTGTTTTTTTTTATCGGAAATAGTCATTTAGAATATTTTATTTGTTATCAACTTTAAATATAATTGTTATGTCTAAATTGGAGTTAGCCAATCTTAACTATGATATTTGATAGAAATTTATAAGCTGTGTGAATAATTGTTACAGTGTAAGAAATACATTATAATTAAATTAAGTCATTTTAATGACATTTGTAGCAGTATTTAAATTATATTTACTTTTATTTTATGTAATGTAGAATAAAACCGCTCTTTGGTTTATAAAGTATTGCCGTCAAACGAAAAGAGATAGATATTTCAAATTTGTACACGAGTTCTCAGTATTTGTCAGACGTCACATTGGCACACATGAATGTTTTGGAGAAAATTGCGCGTGCGCAAAGTTACTGAAATTACCTTATAAAAGTGCCTATAAAATTAACTTTAAATGTGTGCATTGATACATTGAGCAGTAATTGGAAGACGTGTTATGCTACACATCCACAGTGTCTAGGCAATTTACTTTAATTGCAGCATCTACATTCGAATTCAGCAGCAGCAGAAACTGCAATCCGTAACAGAAAGCTCATCCGTCTCCACTGGGGTTATCTTCGATGGAAGTTCCGAGGCCCTCGGATCAAAAATGATGTTTCACATACGATAGAAGATCAATGATCTCAATGCACCGTGGAGTGTGCACTTCCTATACTATTCTGGTGTATATTTCATTCACGTGAAAGAATACAAAGGGTTGAGTAAGAGGTCAAAACCACACAAAATATATAATGTGCTTAGTAGGTACCCAACTTTTAGAGGCTGGTTTGACCTCTTCAGCCAAACGAGTGTAATGCGGTTTAGGAACGGAGGAAAACTCGAAGTCTGGACACTGTGTATTGAGATCACTGTGTATTGAGATCACTGTGTATTGAGACCACCGTGTATTGAGATCAGCGTAGAAGATACATATAAGAGGTCATCCGTATAGAGTACCTAGTAGACGTAGACGACGTATCCCTGCATACAAAAAGTTGAGCAAGAGGTCAAAGTCACACATAAAATACAATGTGCGAGTTAGGTACCCAACTCTCATAGGCTGGTTTGACCTCTTCGGCAAAACTAGTGTTATTCGGTTTAGGAAAGGACGAAAATTCGAAGTCTGCACTCCACTGTGTATTAAGCTCAGTGTAGAAGACACATATCGTCGGTCCAATGACAAAACCACGAATCTGAAAATTCTAGGGATTGATAATTTTTTAAAACGGTGGGCTTATCAGTATATACATCTCTGCGATTTTGCACATTCGTGGTTTTGTCATTTGACCGACTATATAACAGGGCCTTCGTACCGAGTGCCGAGTAGACGACGTATCCCTGGTCGGCGATGTATGCGCAGTCGGTGTCGTTCTGCTTGTCCCTGTCGTGCCAGCCGAACATGGGCGGGCACGTGATGATGGCGCTCACCACCCACACCACGCCGATCATCACCAGTGCCAGCCGAACGCTGCGCTTCACCGCGTACGCCAGCGGCTGCGTAATCGCGAAGTACCTGCAAGCAGAGACACTTTAAGTAAAAATCCACAGTAAAAATAAGTACACTGTAAAAATATGTATACTGTAAAAAATAAGTATACTGTAAAATAAGTTCACTGTAATGTAAGTACACTGTAAGAATAAGTATACTGTTAAAGTAAGTAAACTGTGTAAAAAAAGTATACTGTAAAATAAACACACTGTAAAAATAAGTATACTGTAAAATAAGTACATTGTAAAAATAAGTATGATGTAAAATAAGCACACTGTAAAATAAGTATGCTGTAAAATAAGTGCAATGTAAAAAATAAGTATACTGTAAAATAAATACACTGCAAAAATAAGTATACTATAAAAAATGTGTTAAAAAACATTTTTTTTCAAAGGTTTTCCTACAGAAAAAGTCTGTTTTCTAAAATTGAAGAAATGTACTGTAAAATTACTTCTAAATTAATCAAAAGAGACAGTGTCTGTTATGTCAATCAGAGTTAATGCAATGTTAAGTTAATCGGAGCTTTCACGGGAAAATTATCGTAACGGTTTCTTAGCCGATATTTTCTTAAGCATTGGCACGCTATCGGTAGTGCCAATTGTTGCAACAATTTTATCTTATATGGTACACTTTACACTACACTCACACTGTATAAAAATCATGTTAGATAACAGAAAATTTTCTGTTATTTTCCTACAGAAAAGGTCTGTTTCCCAAAGCTGCAGAAATATATTGTAAAATTACTTTTCAATTTATCAAAAGACACATTTTCTCTATAAACAGATAAGATCGTAACCACTGTTACAAATTTCACCTGTTGAGAACAGATTTTTCTGTTTTATTACAAAATTTGTTATAGACAAGGTACTTCTGAGGCCACGAGGGTTATTTTGTAATTTAATCTTTCTGGCTTTCTATTTTTAGCCTCCTTTGTGCGATGGTTTAGTGGTCAATGTGTCTGGCTCTTATGCCGTCGATGAGGGTTCGTTTAGGGTTATGGCTTGCCTTTTTTTTAACGTATAATTAATCAGTGGAGAAAATATCTCTTAGGCACGCCACATTGTCTTTTCTCTGTGTTAATCCAATAAGCGAAAATGATTTTCTAAGCTTAATATCTCTAGTGGTTTAGTGGTCAATGTGCAATGTTTTATAACTACCTATAATTTTTAAAAAAGTATTAACTGCTTAATAATCACAATAAAAATAGATTTGAATCAATTATTTATTAAAGAGGGATTAGACGGTAAGTCGATCACCAGTCCGATGTCTTTTCTCTGTGTTAATCCAACAGGGAAAAATAATTTTCTAAGATTAATATCTCTAGCGTATTGAATATTTTACAAATGGTTTTTTATATGATAAATGTAGTTCGTTAAAATAATTCTGTTTTTTGAAATTGTTTCGATATTTATTGTAAAAATTCTATACAGAAAATAAAAAAATATTCGAGATAATTTTTAAAAAATAGATTTGCTTAAACCAGCTACATTTATCATATAAAAAAAAGCATTCGGTAAAAATGAATTCAATGCAGCTGGAGTTATTAAGCTCAGAAAAGTATTTTTCCACATCGGATTAAACACAGGGAGGTTTGTTTTTTATTTGTGCTACTACACCATTCTCTTAGGAAAAAAAGTATACCCAATTTGAATATCAATATTTATGGAATATTATTTACCATTAATTTATGATTTTAAATTTAAAAACTTAGTCGTTACATGAGATAATCATAATTGGTAATGCGATTAATCCTAAGTTAAAAATTTTTTTCGGCGTATCAAAGTAGTTTATTGTAAAGCTTATTAATATTCATTTTGCCCAAATTTTTTAACGATAATTCTTTTGAAAACTAAAATAAAAATTTCCGGAGGCAATGCTTTTTTTCTTTTTAAACTTGTCATTTTAATTTGAAGGTATGTTATCAATTATTATTGATCGTTTTTTGTTGTTTACTTTTGATGTTTTAAAATCACTCTGAGGCTATAATTTTAGCAAAGCTGTCTATGTTTCTCTATTATTTGGGCTTTTTCGTATAATTAAATGGATTAGGCGAAAAATGAGCAATATATATTTTTTATTTGATTTCAAAAAGTTTATTTATTTTCACTAGCAAAAGTTGTTTTAATTTAGTTTGCTACAAAAACAGTTTTTGGTAAACTGATATTCAAAAAGTAAAGGCTTTTTTCAAGTAATTGTTTCCTTTAGAATTTCGCTGAAATTTTATATAATATTTAAAATGATTTTCATTTTCAGTTCAATTGAAAACAGTGGTTTTGCTATGTCATATGAAGTAATTTTACGTTAAATTATACGGGGAGTAATAAAAGCGTAATACTAAATAATTAAACCTAGTAATTTAATAGAGTACAAAAGTGTAAAACATCTTGTCATATATTACAAATACGGGGTATATCACTTTTCCACGATAAACAGACATAATATGCAGCTGAAAAATAAATTCCTCAGGATTTTGAAGCTTATTTAAATGTGTTTCAACCTTTCACTATCGGTGACATGAAAGGACATTTGCATTGCGCAAAAATACATTCTTTTTGAACAGTATTGGAAACGAACGTCAGAATCGAGAACACTTTTCCTTTACTTCGCCCATGACTGGATATGAAAAGCACGAATGGTTGCAGGTTCTGCTTTGAAGTCTTCGTTCTATTTCGTCACACCTCCAGTCAGAATTCAAAATAGAATAGGTGTCATGGTGAAAGGTATCAGGGAATTAAATTTTTAATGTAAGTTGTACATTTGATGAGATGATGACATTTGAAATTACCATGTATGTTTTATATCTTACAATCTTATTCTGCTTTTATACGAATGACTGTTAAATAGATTGGTGTTTTTAAAAGAATACCTTAAATAGCATGTTAAGTAGACAGTAGTGTAGTTTAAAGATATACATGGATAAAACAGCGTTTATTCTTGTAGTTTTACTGTGTAAAATTTGACAAGTTTCTAAGAACGGAGGTCCTGCTTCCTTAGAATAGTACACACATCTGACTGCCTATCAAATAATAACAGTCAAGCGACGGCAGGGAAAATATGATATCCGGCAAGGAGTGGTTGGGTTGGGCGAAAATTCGGACATAGAAGAATTAACTAAGTAATTGCAGTTGTTAAGAATATGACATGATTCGTAAAAATTTAGTTCCCCTATGCTCAAAGCTTTGAGTAAAATTGATAGATAGAGGGAATATTGAATTAAATTGACAGAAAGTGTAACGGCTGAAGATTGTTGACATTCCTGTTTCGTAACTTTAGGCCCATGTTCATTAAGCTAATTTTAAGTGCTCCCTTCGTTTGCCCTATGTATGAAATTCTATTACGCCAAAAATCAAAGTTTTTCCTTCACGTATTTTCATGCATCATGCACAAAATTGTGGATATTCTTTGAATAGTAGTGCTAAAGTTCAAGTTTCTGGATTTTTCTGCTGGAATAGATAGTAATAACTTTAATAGAAATTATAGGTATTGTTCCGACAGTATGCTATTATTCTTATAGTGTCTTTTACTTTTAAATTCGTAACATTCGGCATAGGCATCTTTCAATAACTTATGATATCCAAATATAACTGATATCTATAACTTCTCAATAGGAGCTGTTTAACTAACTAAATTCGAAATAGTTCTTCTCGAAATAGTTCTTTAAGAGGAGATTATGCTATAGGAATTTCTGAGAGGAAGCGTTTCGATATAGAAATTGACTTAGGAATCTCTAGGAACAATATAAAATATCAATAAAAATAATTCAGAAGTAACTAAGTTTCTATAACTAAGTTGCTGGTTTGTCATTTGGTGTCTGTTGCATCTGGCGTATGTTACCATGTAGTGTATAGAAGTATGGGGGCCTATTGCGCCAATATCTGAATTAAACAACTAAATGCTTTTTAAATAATTAATAACACTTAATTACGCTTTATTCGTTATTTCATCATAGCTTTTAATAATTAAAGTGCATACATACATTTTCTAAATTCATGTAAATAATACTATACATGTTGCAGATAATTTTTTTCAAGCCCACTTTAAGCGAGTAGCCTAACGCTACATAGTTGCGTAACGGACATTTGAGAACAACTGTTGAAAATAGGGTAAAACTATAAGGCCTTTTCTATATGCCTTGCTTTTTACTTGATTAAAATGTTAACATTTATGTAACTCTTTACAGCGTATTCACAAATAAAATTACTTGGTAACACTTATCTCAACACGATTTTTCCATTCTTCAAATCAAGGAATTATTGTCGAAATTCGTGGACGTACTCGGGATCCCTATCAATCTAATGCATATTACGATAACATCACAAACTATGTGAAATGGTTCACTATTGTTGAAGTTAAAATTCCATAGATCCCTCCAATTAAGCAGCACATACACGTGTAAACCTAATCAGATAAAAGTAAACAGCTAACCATTAACTTCTATTGCAAAAAAATATTGCAAACGAAGCCCAGATATTCTTAACGTTAAGCTATTTAGTTTCATATGTTAACTTTAAAGATGTGTAAGCTCGTTTCCTAATGGAATGTACATGTAATGGTACTATTAGAATTTTAAATGGCTGATTTATTGTCGTAAAATAGCCAAACAAATAAGCACAATATTTATTATAACTCGTATCAGATTCCTTTCCGCATATTTACGCCATCCCACGCAACAAGACAGCGATTGTCCAAAGTCAAAGAAGCTTGCGGGATCCCCCTATTCCTTCCAATGCCACCCGATGACATATCGAGCAGTTCAAAACAGTGACCGATCATTGTTGCCCAAACGTCAAAAGCAATGAAACGAATTCAAACATTACAAACGAAATACAACCTAAACCCTCGACAACATACATATCATATCCCTTTCTGCAAACTTCTTTCACCCTCCCACGCAACGAGGGAACAATCGCCTGAAGTCGTGGAGATTCCCATTGATCCAGATAATTGAGTTAAGAAGATGGAGATGCTTCCGGAAAAAAACCAATTCGGAAACCGGTTCGCCAAGTGAAGCCATCGTTCGCTTTGTAGTAGTCCTAAACAAACACCCTCGGCCAATTATTTGGCACTATTCTACGGTAGTTTGCATAGGCTTACTACATCGACTTGGTGATTTCTGACTATCTGATAAAAACTATATTTACAACGTATATTTGGTTTTTTTTTACCTGTGAAGGAAATTACTATTATTTTGTGTAGATTCAGATTTCGTGCATCGGCCTATAACTGCACAAAAAGTCGTCATTTGATTTTTAATCAACGATTTTTAAGAAATAAAATTATGTGTTTTATATTGAACTAAGGTTGAGTGATCGTTTTGTTTGGGCTTACTCCAGTTACTTTGCGACTTTTTGACGGCTTAGCTTTATTTCGCGCCAAGCATTCATCTTCTTCTTAACTCTAAGATCCAGATGCTAACCACGGGCATAGGGAACAGCCACTGAAAGAGAACCGCCTTCAGGGGAAACGGCTTGAATGAAAATCAATCAACAAGAGAGAAATTTCTACTGTTTTTATACCCCATTCAGTTTTCCTTTCAATGAAAGTAGTTGGTGTAAACATGGGCCACGTAGAGAAAAACTACTGATAGAAAATAGCTGAATGGTAATTTTTGGAATATTATTTCTGGAAATGAAGGTAATACGTGGAGAATTCCTTCGTGCTGGATTGACAAAAACGCAATTGACTTAAGAACGGTGTTTGATTAGGTTAGGTTTAACGCTTCCGGCTGTCAATTTCTGCCTCCTAGGAGCTTTAACGCAACCGAATTTCGCCTCATTATTTAGATCCGTGGTCAAATGATGAGGTCGACACCTGAGTTGGTACCAACTGGACTTCGAGCAACATCGTATGCTTGGTTGTTAGGCTTTGGACTCCACAGATTTAACGAGAACGTATGTTGTAATGTACTCAGAACAAGTACAAACACACAACACAAATATACATGTCTATATGCCGGGATTCAAGCCCAGGTATTTCTGGCTGCCTGGCCAGCTCCCTGATCATTCAGCAGCCCTGAAGGCCGATGCTTGTTACTTTTTATTGCCCCAGTAAGTTTTAAGTACTTTTTCTAATTAGAGAATCAATACAGACAGTAAACACCTAGTAATTACCTATTAGTATACAAGCATCATTTATGGAGTTGTTTTCCGAAAACTTATATGCTAATATATATGTCTAGTACCTCCATTAATAAAGAGACGAGTGTCATGTTTCTATAATCACTATTTAATATGCTCTTTTAGAAAAATATATTTTTGTAATTTAAAAGTAGAGCACACATATTTTGCAAATAGGATATATTTATCGTTTTTGGTTCATAATTGGGTTAATGCAGTGTTTATATTTACTAAAGTAACTTTCATTTATGGTCTTCAAACCAGCACGGCAGTATATAAATCTTTGTAAATCACATATTTACATATGTATTTCTTGTTTTCAAAACCAAACCTGCAAAGTAACTAGAGTTTAAGTTACAATTTTGTAAAACCACAACAGCAAGATTAGGTTTGGTGGTTATTTTTTATTGGTCTTATTGGTTGGTAATGTTGGTGATGGTTCTCCAGAACGTTTAGTTAGTTTTATGTCATAACAATTCAGAGTTTAAAGAAACAACCGCCTGTTTTTGATATCGATTCAATAAACCTAAGAATAACAATGTGATTTCGAATTTTTAAAAACTTTTAACCATCTTTATAATCATTGTTTTTGATAGCATAAAAAAGTTGGCTTCTTATGACCTAGACATTTTCTTTGGCGCGATTTTTGGTATTGAAAAGCTAATAAAAAAAATCAAACTAAACATGGAAAGAAGAACCTTAGAGAATAATAGCTGTTTTGAGACTATAACGTATTGCATTTCCAATGTCTTTTTTTTATACGCCCCTCTGATGTTATCGAGCAGAAGACAATAAGATATTTAATTGTTTTTATTACTTTTTTTATATTATTTCCAATGTGTTATTTTATTAACTTAAGTTCCAAGGTCTTTATATTGCATTTATACAGGACTAGCTTTATAAAACCGGCGTTGCACGGGTGTACCCTTAATAAAGGTGATTATACCAATTGACCCCTTCTCCACCACTGGTCAGGACTCCATCGGTATATTAAAATTTACTCCCATCAGCATTAATTTAAAAAAGAAATCCGATTGTATCCAGGCCGTTCTAGAAGTTAGAGGGCTTTCCCCATAGGCCCTGTTTAAATTGCAAGAATAGCTGTGATATAATGGCCAGTTTCTATTTGCCCTCCTACACTCGAAAACACCGCATAATACCCCGTGTGGTGGAAGTGCTCGTTAAATATTTTTCAAAGTCCCGACGCTACGTACGATGTCGTCCTTAAAAGTTGCATTGGGTGCCGACTCAGGTGTCATCTCGTCACCTGACTGTGGTTCTAAATTAAGACGTCCGTGGCCAATAGCCCTAGTGTTGTATAGCTCTAAGTGAAACGATAATTCAAACTAACCCTAACCCATACAACTGGATGCAAATAGTTACCTTACGTTAAATTTTCAACTTCGCCAAAAGCCGCCAATGCCAAAATTCAATCGGCCATTATATAATCTGTACCAAATTTCCTGTTTCATAAACATAAAATACATACTCTATACGTAGAGGAAACCGACATTTCTTCGAAGTATTCAATATATCTAGAATACTTATCGCCTTTACTGTCATCAGACATTGTAGCAATATATTAATTTCTTACCATTTGTAAACATCAATTAAATTAAATTCAGTAACAAAAAAATCAAAAGATTTAAATTCTATAAATAAAATAAATAATGATATTCAAATAACAATCCTACAAATTAAACTCACGTGTTCTGACGTGTTTATACTTAATTTTCGCTCACGCTGAACGCGCTGAAATTTTTTTTCAAATTAGAAAACTAGTCGAATGATGCAGATTCCTCGGAAACTATGACGGTCAGTATAAAAATCCTACCTTTTTGGACAGATAAGCCTGAAATTTGGTTTTATCAAATAGAAGAGCAATTTAAAATAAGGGGAATAACAAATGAAGATACCAAGTTTAACTACATTGTTTCACAAATAGAACCTAAATACATCGACACTATTTGGGACATAACAACTGACAATGCCGAAAATAAATATACACTGGCAAAACAGCCTTTATTAAATGTATTTAAAGAAAGTGAAAACAAAAGAATCCAGCGCCTTTTTACTGGACTTGAGATTGGCGACATGAAGCCAAGTCATCTATTGCAAAAAATGAAATCCTTGGCGACGAATGACATTTCTGACGTCGTATTAAAAACATTATGGATGAAAAAATTGCCGCACCATATAAAGCATATATTGGTTGTTAGTGAGGAAGGTATTGATAAACTGGCGATTATGGCTGATAAAATGGTTGTCATGAATTCACTAAATGAGGTATATGAGGCTCATTCAACTAAAGCTAATACTACGTGCTTGTCTCCCAACACCATTTCACAATTATTGGACAAGATATCTTCATTAGAACAACGGATTGAAGAACTTCATTTCCATCGCCAACCAATTGAAAAAAGTCGTAGTACTAAAAGAAATAACACATCGGATTCTGGAGGCAGAAGCAGGAGTCGGAGGCGGCGTTATAACCCATATGGTAAACTGTGCTATTACCACTTTACTTTCGGATTTTTTCAAGATGCTTTCCCGAAAAATGTAAGGCACAATGTAACTGGAAGAATCAGGAAAACTTACCTGTGTGCAGCAGAATCAGAATTAGCGGCCAGTTCTGCTGCGGCATTCAATAGCCGCGAATTCAATTATATACTTTTTGTAACCGACAAAAGAACTGGTATAAAATTGTTGGTCGATAGTGGGGCGGATGTAAGTCTAATTCCTGCCATGAGTAATAACAAAGTAAGTGATGACGACTTTAAACTTTATGCTGCGAATGGCACTGAAATTCCATGTTTCGGACACAAAATTTTGACACTTGATTTAGGACTTTGCCGTGATTTTCAATGGCCATTTATCATTGCCAAAGTCAACAAAGGCATTTTGGGTGCCGATTTTCTGAACCGGTATAATTTATTGATTGATGTTAAAAACTAAAAAAACTAATTGATAGTATAACTAAACTGGGCACGATTGGTGAAATTACATCATCAGTTGAAGAATTAAATGTTAGCACTTTAAACAAAAATATAAAATTTTCTGATATTTTGGCACGATTTCAAGAAATAACAAAACCAGATTTACTAATTTTTAAAACAAAATACAATGTTGAACATTACATAACTACTAACGGTAAACCAGTATATTCGAAAGCAATGCAGTTAGATTCCAAAAGATTAGAAATAGCCAAAAAAGAATTCAACTTTATGCTTAAAACGGTATTATAAGGACCATCGAAATCACCTTGGGCAAGTCCACTTCACCTGGTCGCAAAACCAGATGACACTATAAGACCATGCGGATATTATCGCCGCTTGAATGATGCGGCTATATTTGGACGACATTCTAATAGCGTCGGAAAATGAGGAACAGCATAAAAACATCTCATGGAAGTATTTGATAGAATCCAACTTTATGGTCTGTGTATCAACCAATCGAAATCAGTGATGGGGGTGGAGAAATTAGAATTTTTGGGATATCTGATAACACCAAACGGCTCGAAAGCCCTTCCAGAAAAGGTAGAAGTCATAACAAATTTTAAGCTCCCTGAACCTATTCACGAACTTCGTCAATTTTTAGGGGTGATTAACTTTTATAGAAGATACTTAAAAGATGCAGCCAGTACTCAAGCTCCCTTAAATGAATAATTAAAAGGTTCAATTAAAAAAGATCGAAGAAAAATCCCATGGACTGAAGAAGCAAAGAAGTCGTTCGAAAAATGCAAAGAATATTTAGCCAATGCTGCTTTATTAACCTTTCCAAATCCAGATTTATCATTAGCTTTATGTACAGATGCCTCTAATTTTGCAATTGGATCTGTTTTACAGCAATATGAAAACAGAGATTGGAAACCTATAGCATTTTATTCAAAAAGTTAAACGACGCTCAAAAGGTTTATAGCACATATGATCGAGAACTTTTAAGTATATCTTTCCATCAAACAGTTTTTAAACATATGCTAGAAGGATGAGAATTTACAATGTATACAGATCACAAGCTAATTATATTTGCATTAAAGCAAAAAAATGATAAAGCATCACGAAGACAACTGCGCGCGCGACATCTTCAGTATATTTCTCAATTTTCAGCAAATATAAAATACATAACTGGGAAAGATAATATTGTTGCAGACTCGATATCTAGAATTGAATCAATCTCGGACGTCGATTATGACAAAATTGGAGAGGAACAAATCTATAATACCGAACTAAAAGAATTTCTAAATAGTAGCAAAAATTTAAATTTTAAACAATACCCACTACCATCTGGGAAAATGATATGGTGTGATGTTTCAACTCCCAATATTCGACCGTTTATACCCCAGCCATTTCGAAGGAATGTTTTCCACAAAATACATGACTTGAACCATCCTGGAATCAAATTATCTGTAAAACAACTAACATCAAGATTCATTTGGAAAAACATTAAAAAAATGTTAGAGAATGGGCTAAAACTTGCATTAGTTGCCAGAAAAGCTATTCAGCACACATTTTCCAAATTCAGCTCATTTGAAGAACCTGATGAATGATTTAGCATTATTCATGTCGATATAATTGGACCCTATCCACCTTCAAATGGGAATAAATATTGCTTAACACGTATCGATCGTTTCAGTTGCTGGATGGAAGTTATACCGATAGAAAATATTACCGCGGGAACAATCCCAAAAGAATTTTATGCAAATTGGATTTGTCGCTTTGGCGTACCATACAGTGTGATCACAGATAGAGGAAATCAGTTCAGATCAGAACTTTTCAGAAGTTTAGGTATAATTTGTGGAATTAAAATGCAAACAACAACTGCGTACCATCCTCAAAGCAACGGAAAAATTGAAAGGCAACACAGAACATTAAAAGCGGCCGTTAGAGCTCACGATTCAGTCAAATGGAGCGAAACTTTATCAACTATACTCCTTGGTATACGTGTATCCCTACGTGATTATACCAACTGCTCCATTGTAGAAATGGTTTATGGTAAATCACTGAAGCTACCAGAGGAATTCTTGCAGGAACCAAAAACTAAACTAGAGCCTGATACCTTCACCAGTGAACTGCGAAAACAAATGGAAAAGTTAAAGCCAATTAAAAATCAATGTAAAAAGAAACAGGTTATTTTTTCATAAAGATTTGGACTCGTGTCCATATGTGTTTGTTCGAGTGGACCGTGTCAAGAAACCTTTAGAATCTCCGTATGAAGGACCTTTTCCGGAGATTTCAAGAAATGACAAGTATTATACGGTTAGAATGAAGGGAAAGGACATCAATGTTTCCGTCGATCGATTGAAACAAGCTTATTTGTTAGCCTCAGATGAAAATGATTAGCGAAATCTAACAAATAAAGAAGAACAAAACACCCCGGCGGTCGGCCATGGAAATGAACAAACGGAGGAGGATTCAAGAATAAAAACCACACGTAGTGGGAGAAGAATAACTTTTCCAGTGCGTTATCAGGATTACGTGAAAATTTAGTGTTGTACACTGGTGTGCAAAAATTAAGGACGAGACGGTTTTTTCAATATAACTTTGTACAAAAGCTTTCCAAATCAACACATTTAATACCGTAAGATCCCCAATACGTAAGGACATGAGTAATGTAAGCAACACTTACTAAAATAGAAATCAGAGGGATAAAAAGAAGCTTTATTGAAAAAGTAGCATGGAGCGCAATGCGACTGAAGGCCGAAAACCCCCTGTTATTGGTGTCCAGCAAGAAACATCCGGTCTTTAGTAGGGGATATGATCTCCCCTGACTGCTAGGAGGTTTCCACAACGTCTGCCCATGCTGAGAATGAGGGTGTCAATGAGTTGTTGAGGCATTGCTGCCCATTCGTCTTGCAGCGCCAATCGAAGCTCCGGAATCGTTACTGGTGGTAAGGTACGAGCTGCCAAGCGTCTGCCTAGAAAATCCCATACATGCTCGATGGTATTGAGATCCGGAGATCGTGCAGGCCAATCCATACGTTCAATATCCTCACTCTCTAAGAGCTGTTCGGCAGCTACTGTGCGGTGACATGGTGCATTGTCGTCCATGAAAAGGAACTGCGGACCCATAGCGCCTCTAAAAAGACGCACATATGGAAGAAGAATCTCGTTACAATTACGGGTCCCGTTGACTGAACCTGCGTCGAAGATGTGAAGGTCTGTAACACTACCAAGCATGATGCCTCCCCAAACGAGAACACCGCCACCTCCATACCTGTCACTTTCAATGATGTTCGAGGGATGATTGCGGCTTCCCCGCTCTCTCCAGATGAGTATGCGATGAGAATGGCTACTCAGACTGAATCTGCTCTCATCTGTAAAGAGTACTCGTCCCCATTCATTGTCTCTCCAATTCCGGCTTTTCGACTTCGTCCTTAATTTTTGCACACCAGTGTATATTTCCATTGATGTATTTTTGTGCTAACATGAATTTTCATGTGATGTTAACAGCTGTTCTCCTTTTATCGCAACTATGTTGCTTGGAAGGGGAGTACTGTAACCTCTACATTCATATTATAATCTATGTTGCACAGATTTATGCAGATTGCGATTGGAAACATCTATGTAACCCGGCAATCGAATGCGAAGCAACAAAGTTTTGAATAAAATATAAATTAATTGCTCTTCTAAAAATGTTCATGTAGAAGCTATTTCTACATAGGATTATATATTCTTCTGAAGATGTAGTGATACCGCTAAAAGGACTTTGGACTCTTTAAATTTAATGTATACGTATGTTTCAGCGTTCTAGGTAATCCACGTGTTAAATTAAATAAATTTTTATTTGCTATCACACATCCGTTTTTATGATGACTGGAAGAATGGCTTAAATGCAAGTGGTTTTCTTGCCTTAGGAATAATGAATAGGTAATTCATTAGGTAGAAGTGCTTGATTGTGAGTGATAAACAAAATATCGATAAACAAAAAAAATATTAATAGGTTTCGATCTTTTACTCGATAGTACTGTTCACCCATCGCCAACGAATATTATTCTCGAGGGTAGTTTAATCGTTTTCGGCTTTCTATTTATAGCTTCCTTTTTAGGAGCTTTATCACAGCTAATTACGTCTCATAATTTAGAACCCTATTCAAGTGACTAGGCCGGCACCTGAGCTAGCACCCACCTGGAATTCGAGCGACATCATATGCTAACACCGTCGACTTTGGACTCTACGGATTTAACGAGCACCTATCCCAGTGTACTTGTGGAACCCCTTAATTAAGTCAATTTATTTTATATTTTTGCCAGCAAATATCTGTCTCTAGGATGTGTAAATCTATAGGATGTTGTACATTTTTCCAGTTGTCTATTTCTAGCCCCTATGGAACTTTAACGCAGCCAAATTACGCCTCGTAATTTAGACCCTGGTCATTGTTTATTGGTGAAATTTGTGGATCGTATAAAATTAGCCTATCAAGTTGTGTTAAAAGTGGAATGTTTATCATATTTGTGAGGATTCATTTCTTGGCAAAATAAGCAAATAAACGTACATGGTACAAACATTAAACAACGGCTACATGATATTTTTTAAAAATCAGTTTCTACTGTGAAAGCTCCATGGTAAACGGAAATTTTGCTCAGACTCTCAGGAATGTTTGTACATCTATTTACTCCCGCTTTGTTGGTTAAGTGTTAACTAGTTTTTATATTTAGGCAAAACATATAGAGAAAATACTGTTTTAAAGACTTTACTACATAACTAAACGAACTGTTTAGATAAACAAATTTGAAGAAAGCACAAACAGCTAAGTTATTTATTATAAATACATTATTTGTATTACAAAAGAATCTTACTCTTACCAACATGATGCAATACAAAATTTCCAGTTAATGATAGATAAAAAAATAATTTTAAATTGCTTTATTTCTTTTTCCTTGCCAAGTCACGTCTTTTCAGCTCTCCTTTAAACAAACAACAACAACAAAAAATCTTTAAAAAAATTACGAGTTAAGTCAAAAACAATCTTTGCGACTTTTATATTTTTTAAATGTGTATTTTTATGTCTCAGGCAGAAATTTTCTTAGGTAAGTAAGAATCATGTTACGCTAGAAGGATAGTTAATGTCTTTGTTTGTATATTGCTTTCAAGTTTGTGATTTTCAATTTTAATGTCTATGGTGGACTTTTTTTTACGCAGAAAGTATATTTTCTTCTATTTTAGAGAATATTTCAATATGCATATTTTACCAGATCAACTCAAAAGTTCTTGTCGATTGGGGACGCTTAACTGTGAAATATTACGCATTAACCAAATAATATACATCATTATTTAACCTTTAATATTTTATTACTTATGCGTTTGACCGACAACTTATACCGATGCCAGGTTTAACAAGTTTGTTATTGCATTAGTTAAAATATATTGTCCTAATCTAAGTGATATAAGGCGATTCAGCAATAGTTCTTATGAAACAATAATGGGAAAAATAAATAAATAAATTGCAGAAGTGCCAGAAAATAAACTCGTAAGAAATTAAGATGCAGACATCGATAAATATTATCCTTCCTTTATAAAGTCTTTAATTTTTGTCTCACAATCTTACACACCTTTAGTTTTTAGTACCAGCCGTTTCCCCTGCTGATAATTTTTAAAGCGTCAATTTTCTGTTGTTTAACTTTTTTTTATTAATTGTTATCTATAATAATAAAAATGAAGTTGTGTATGTATGTATGTATATTCCTTATAGACTCTTAACTAGACATCTGTTTGACTCGTAACTTGGCACAAATGTGTAGTTCATACTTAGATTATGATTTTTGAACTTCAGGTTACAAAATGTTCTATATTTGGAGAAAATTAGAATTTTCTGAAAAAACTACACCACTTTCGCTCAAATCCGATCATTTTTTTTTAAAATTCCCTGTTGCCATCGGCTGAAAAAATTAAATTAAACTTTTACAAAAATAATTAAAATTGAAAATGTTTATTTTATTCTGTTGCCATTACCTTCAGAAACTATATTCATTATTTAAAAAATAATTGATATGTTTCAAGTGACGTAATTCCGCCAGTCTCCATTCCCGGATTTTATTGTGGGTTTATTTGATGATTTTTTCATTGATTTTTCTACTGACTGCATGCATGCATATTTAAGCAATAAATGTATAGTTAAGTAATCACTGAACTATGAGGGTTGATAAAAGCCATCGCACTAGAGCTGCATATTAGGGTTTTATGTCTTTATTTTTTCGCCAAATACGTTGCCAATATCGCCAAATTATTAACTAAAACTCGCCAAATGGACAAAAAAAATCTTATAAATAATTTATAAGCTGGTTGGTTGTTCGAAGGTCATTGTGTTAGAGCTGTATAGTGGGTGTGTTTGTATCTATATATATTTTCTCGCTAAATTATTTTCCAAAAGGCGCCAAATGAGCTAAAAGGTTTTATGTATTTATGAGGGAGTTGTGATGACATTTATGAGTGCATTTTATAGCATATTTTTCAGTTTGGAATTTTAAGGCAATGAAACAGGATTTTATACTTTATAACGAGCGGGAACAATAACATAAGTTATGATCCTATAAGAGGTTATATGGTACACATACTTGGATCGATTTGATATTTTTTTAATCCGGGCGAAGAACGGGTAGAAATTTGCTAGTTAATAATAAAAAAGATATGCAGAAAATTTTAATAATATTCCGAAAAAAAATTATATCAGTGTTCTTCGCTTATTACTTTTGAAATGAAGAAGTTAAAAAAAATCCGTTATTTATTTGTAACTTTGTTAAAATCGTGTATTTAAAAGCTTTGAAACTAATGAATTTTCACTGGACTTTCCTCTCATTTAATCAATATCCTCTCTACCAAATTTTGTAATTAGTTTATCTCTGAGTACTATCAGATTATTTATGGACCCTCACCCTCTGTATTTAGTTTAAGTCAGTAAAAACAGATTTCGCATTAGATATCTTTGTTTTAAAGGAACAGAATAGAAACAACATAGTTTCTTTCCTTAAGAAACCTGCATTTTGTATGCCATTTATTCCAGCTTTTTTGGTTTTGTTTGGGTGAGAATTTCTTTCCGCTTAGAGTTGAAGAGTGGAATATTATTTGCATTGATTTTTCCTTGGTTTCAGTGCTACAAACCAGCTGCTCCTGAAATCATTAATGATTCTCGAAACAGATTTTTCTCATGGGACGCCCCTTTTGTAAATAAATAGCTCTATTTTGGATAAGAATTGTAACAAAAAAGCATTTTTTCATGAATGCTTACTGATTCCGTTTAAACTGATTAAGATGCATATCATTTACGCATCCTATTTCTTTAACAGAAAAGTCAATGAAATAGAATTAAATTTTAAAAAAGCTTTTATTTATATTTAAAATATTTAAATGAAGTAATTTAAAAAATAAAATTGAAATTTATGTTTAAAAAAATAAGGGAGATTAAGATTTTTCCATATATGTTCATCTTTTTTTTTAACAATTTTTATAATGTATAATCAAACTAAAAAAACCAGAATAAAGTTTTTTATTTTATATAATTAAGAATAATTCAAGCATATAAATAGTAAAATAAGATGTCAATCTTTTTAAACCGCTGTTGGGGGAACTTTTTGGCTTGCATAATTAAAGGCTTATGAGTATTTAAAATGTCATGTTCGTTTTTAATTTGTAGATACGCGGTACACTAATACTTGCCACAACGTTTTTGCACAGATTAATGCATAATCTTAAAGTAACTCTATTGTTTAATTAAATAAAAAGTTTCATGCTGGGTACCCAAGTGTATGGAACTTAATTAGTGGAATTCTATAAATAAAACATAAGTAACCATGATAATTTAGATTATTTTACCATTTAGCAAAAATGTATTTAAATAAATGTTTTTAAAAGATAATATCATATTTTTTAAAATTAAATTTTCTAGTTCTTATTCCAGTTTCACATACAACGGTACCGGAAACTTTTACCGTACTTACGGTGTCGCCTGATCCCCGTGATAACGTTAAGTCAATGAGAGCTTTCAGACGTGACGAGGAAATTATCGCACTAACGGTTTCTTAGACGATGTTTTAATAAGCATTGGCAACGGTAACGGTATATGTAGTGACATTATGCTGCAACAAATTTCAAAATCTTATATATTAAACTTTACACTGCACTTACCTCTAACATGAGTATAGTTTTAAAAAAATCATAAGTAAGAAAATTTTATCGTCGTGGGTAAAACTTTAATTGACTCAATATTACCACTGTAATCATGCCGCTCGGTAAGTAAGGCGAAAAATTACAGAAAACGTTGTGTGTAACAGAGAAAATGACCTTTATCATTACCGAGCGGCGGCTCAGTGACTGTGAAGTACTACATGTTCGCCTCTTAAGCTTAAGATCACGGGTTCGAGCCCCAAATGGGTCGGCAGATTTTCAGGATAGGAAAATTGTCAGAACACATGTTATGTGATATGTTGTATTTAAGAGATGTTAACCCATAAGTACCCATTTATCGGTACCCATCTCCCGGCGCTCTTGGCAAAATTAAATCTCGGCATAGTTTAACAGTCACAGAGAGCTCAGATTCATTACAATCTAAGTGTCGAAATCAGCGGAAGGCACCTAGATGGTGCAACAAACAAAAGGCTCTCAGATCTGGCGAATAGGCCGATTCTTCATTCGGCCAAAAAAGTAACTCCACTTATGAATATAAAAAACCATTATCCTTACCTGTCAAGACTAATACAGCACAGGTTGAGTATCGACGCCGTGCACAGCATCACATCCAAGGACACCCACATCTCACAGACGACCTGTCCGAAGAGCCACAGGCCGTCTGTCACCTCTTTCATGACCGCAAAAGGCATGACCAACAGCCCTACCAGCAGGTCCGAGACCGCCAGCGACACCACGAAGTAGTTGCTGACGGTATATGTAGTGGCAATATGTTGCACACAATAAATGTTATCTTATATACTATACTTTATACTACTCTTACCTCTAACTTGAATATAGTTAAAAAACGTAAATAAAATAACTTTTTCTTAACGAAATAAAGCTTTAATTGACTTAGCCACTGAGATCTGCGCAAGGTAAGTACGGTAAAACATACTGCAGTGAGCAGGTAAATTGCAGAAACAACAAAAAATGTATTGAACTATTTTCCCCTGAAATAATCAGTCCTTATAAAACGATGGTTCAAGTCTATTAGTCTAGATACTGCAATTTACCTGCCCACGGCAGATTAACAGAAACGTTGTGTGGAACAGACAACACAACCATTATCCTTACCTGTCAAGACTAATACAGCACAGGTTGAGTATCGACGCCGTGCACAGCATCACATCCAAGGACACCCACAGCTCACAGGCGACCTGTCCGAAGAGCCACAGACCATCCGTGACCTCTTTCACGACCGCAAAAGGCATGACCAACAGCCCTACCAGCAGGTCCGAGACCGCCAGCGAGACCACGAAGTAGTTGGTGACCGTCCTCAGTCGCCGGGTGGTGGCCACTGCCGCAATGATGAGGGTGTTGCCCAGGATGGTGATGAGGATGATGAGGGTCAGGACCACCACGAGGGTAAGGTCCAGGAGGGTGAGGGGGGTGAGAGGGGGAGGGGACATGGCATGCACCTGGAAGAGAAACAATGGAGTTAGTTACTGCTCTGTCAAAATGTAGTTCAGTTTTATGGAGTAATGTTACGCCAAAATTAAAGAGTAATGTTACACCTAAATTAGGAAGTAACGCTAACCCAAAATATTAGTAAACTTCTTATTTTGGTTAACTTTTCTACAAAAATGTAGCTTAACTTTACTCCATAAAGCGAGGCATTATGGTGTAGCTTTACACAACACATTCTTACAGTGGATGTAAAAAAATGTTTATAATGATTATTGAGTGTAACATAACCCAAATTAAGCCGTATCTACCTACTGCAGTTTTTTACTAATTTTAAGTAGTGAAAGCTAGTGATGAAAGATTTCTACTTTTTTGTTATGTATTTGCTTAATATATTTTTCAACAACACCAATTTTAAAGCATATTTTTTAAATTTTTTAAAATGATTTTCATTTACGTTACAAAAAATGTCTAAGATGTGTTATAAGAAATTCAATGCATATAAATATGCATTTCGATATTTTTCATAAAAACCTATTCAGCTTATTCCCCATTAAAATTACAATGAGGAGATACAAATCAGTACTTATACTAAAAATAGGACAAACTTAAAAAAAATATTACATATATCTTTTTAGCTTTTAAATAATTTAAAAAAATTAAACAAATGTTTAAGACAACTAAAAATTCATATCTTTCAGCAGTTTTTTACAGGGCCACATGTGTTAATTTGCTTTTATTTGAAACAATTGTGCTTTTGGGCCTGAAATGCTCTGAGATTTGATCAAAATTCCAACTTTTATAATATTTTTAAACTTTAAATTTCGTTTAGATCTTTTATTTAATTTAGATTTAGATTTTTATTTAAACATTGTCTTAATTTTTGATTACTTCATCTACTCTTAAATTATAAAATCGTAAAGGTTACGCACAATGTAACAGTTTGATTAAAAAAATAATGTTCTCAACTAAACTAATTAAAAGTGTTCATGAGAATACAGGCTTAGATTAAAAAAAATCTTCTTTCTTATTTTTCTTATATTCTCAATATACTCTTTTAACTTATTACTGTTTCTCATTTTTCCTCGTTTCATGCAGAGACATTTTATTTTATAAGATTAACCAAGCGCCAAAATAGAAAACTTTTGGGAAACCGCTTTATAAAATATACATATTAAGTTTTTAAAGCGTTTATGAGTTATTTTACTTTAGGGAAATTATGTTAAAAACACTCCTGGTATTTGAATAGTTTCCACATCAGAGGAACCTAAAACGAAATTTTGCATCTTAGGGACTAAGGTTTAATCTAACCAGTTTTAGTTTTAACTTGCTTTCTAAAACTGTTATTAAAGTCTTAGAAAACTTTGATGGAAAAATTGTGTAATCTTTTCAACAAACTTCCTTTAATTTTTTGTTCGTTAAAAATCTTTTTCATACGATTTATCAAATTTAAAAAAAAAGTTTAAAATCAAAAGCTGAATATTTTTAGCTGCTTTGTTTTTTTCTTATAAGTAATTGCAGAAGAGATATACGTTATAAGTAGATGTAATGTTTTAAACAGTCTTTTTATTATAAAATTATATAAAGTCTTTACGTGTTACTATTTTTTTATTTTCGTATTTTTAACTATCGTTAATGTAAAATATGTTTATTTTAGATATAGGTAACGTAGTTTTAAGTCCCTACCAAAAAATATAATATGTAAATAAAATTAAGTAATTAATGGTTCAATTATTACTTTTTTTCCTTATTAATCATTTTTTTCTCTTTCGGATATATTACCCGTGATAAACAAATTTTTCAAGTAATTTATAACATATTTTTTCCTATTTTATAAAGTCTTACGCATTATAAAATTTGAGCTACGTGATTCTTAACGGTTCGTAAACTTAGATGAGTTTTATGATACAGGTGGTAAAATAAAGGCGAAAAAAACTCCGGAATGCAAAACTTGTTTATTTGCTAAAATACAAGAGTACTTCTAGCAGACAGCTTGATGAAAAAAAAATATAAAAGAATACAATAAAATTGTACCGTCTATGAAATAAAGTACTTAAAGCAAAATTTCAAATAGTTTCAGAGGCCTTAATTTGGTTTTGTCGTCTTTCTTAGTTCTGTTGTAATAATTATTTTCTCAGTACTTTTTTTTTGTTCATTCCCCAAAACTAATTGAAATCTTTCTGACTTACAAGACGGTTTCGAACTTCGCATTTCATTTATGGTCTTTACAATGCCAGGATTTCCAAAAGAAATATCGCTGGATCATTCATTTCTTGAATGTGGTTTGCGGTACTTTATTATATCCGATACCAGCTTGTCATTTCATAGTATAGACTTTTATGGGTTCCCTATGAGTTTATAGCAGATTTAACCCGAAATTTGTAGGACATTTTATTGCTAAATCTTGAAATCAATACACGATTAGAGCATTAAAACCAGGTAATAAACGCCTGAAAGTCCTAAACTGGAATGTACTGTAAAAATAAACAAAAGGTTGCCGTATTCTAGCCAAACAATGAAAATATTTGAATTAAGATTGATAAACTGGCGATATTTTTTCCTTCCTATATTTCTATGACGTATGTTTTGGGATTTTCTAAGAGAAATAAACTGCTTAGAATTAAAATTTAACACTTTAAAATATAAAAAATTATAATTTTTGTATTTTTAAATTTGGTTACTCAAGTGACATACTACATAATGCACACAAACACAAAAACTAGTTTGAGTTTTCTCTACAATTTTTTGCTTTGATGTTAAATCATCTGGTGATCATTTACATTTTCATGTGACAGGTTTGATAATTATAACAGGATTTTTCTTCTCTTTATGTTGTTCTTTACTAATATTTCCATATATCTAATTTCTACTATTATCTACTAACTTATCTGCTATTTCTACTGTTGTCTACTAAATTTTCTACAATTTGTACTATCGTTCTGCTATTTCTACGACTTTTCTACTATTTTCCTGTTTTCTACTTATGATATTATACTACTCTCTACTCTTCTATACTATTTTCCTACTATTTCTACTGTTCTCTACTTTTTTCTACTATTTCTACAGTTCTCTACTACTTTTTCTATTTATTTTTACTGTTGTGTGCTACTTTTTCCACTAAACTCTACTTTTACAATGCAGATTTTTTATCATATAGCCTAAAGGTACTTCAAAAATGGACAGTAGGAATCAATGTATTATCATGCATAAAAAAAATTGAACTACACTCTTAAAACAAAAGAGTGAAATTCACTCCTATAGGAGAAGTGCATTTTCGGCACCGGAAAGGAGTGGAAATTAACTCAGACTGAGTTAAAACCGCTCGTTTTAAGAGTGTAGGACGCAGATTGTTTTCTTTTATTTCTTTTACCCACTCCGAAAAAGAGTGAAATTCACTCCTATAGGAAAAGTGCATTTTCGGCACGGAAAGGAGTGGAAATTAACTCAGACTGAGTTAAAACCGCTCGTTTGTTTTAAGAGTGTAGTAAACAGATGAGTGCCCATGTTGATCAACCGATTACCCACAAAATCGACGCAACAATTACAAAACATTCATTTTATATCATTCCAATCACACACAAAAGAAATATTAAGTAATTAAAAACATTTATTTGATGGTAGACGAACTCTCATTACAGATATATTAAAACGACATTTATCTTAGTTAAATGCTTATTACAACAGCTTAACTTTAAAAACTTTTAATATATAAATCGAAAAATTAAAAGAAAGAAACCAAGTCTACAAAAAGATTTCTGTACACGCCTAATCATCCACCAAAAAGTGAATGAAAGAATGAAAGTAGCCTAGTGGAAAAAAATTCCTAAGATTTCTTCCCCTTTATAACTTTAGCCATTCATGTATATTTTAAATATAATAACCTTAATAAAGAACCATTAAGTACATACACATAATTCATAAACATTTCTCCAAGCACAAAATGGAACTGTTGTAGGAGTACGTGCCACCCATTGTAAGCATGGTTAACTTATCACAGCGTTAACTTTCCCACAATCTATTACTATCAAGAACCATTAATCGTCGGCTTATCTCTACAACAAGGAAAGGGTTGTGTTTTCAATTTCTTTTTCGTTCGTGTAATGTGTTATTATCTATATTTGTTCTGGGAAGTAGTTGCCCTTTATTTTTGCTATTTTACTTTAAAAGCTAAACCCAAATTATTGCTTTAATTAGGATTTTATTGTGAATAAACAAGTAGAATTAAAAAAAAAGATAGTGAATAATGAACATATTGTATTAAAGAATATTTTGTTTAGAAAACACCCTTTATTAAAGTTTATTAAAGCCATTTATGTTGAAGCTTCAAGCGTTTCGGAAGTGATATATGCAAATATAAAAATGTACATAGATGGTATAAAAAAAATCCAACGCAACTATTACACTTTTTACTTATTTATTTTACTTAATTTTAAGAAATTATAAAAATATATTTTTGTAAAACAAAAAGTATTTACAAATAAATTAGTTCAATAAGAATATTCATCAAATGACTAGTAAACTTATTGTAAAAAAATCTCATTCATGCAAACTCACACATCTATTTCTACAAGTTTTTAAAATTGTAGAAATAGATGTGTGAGTTTGCATGAATGAGATTTTTTTAGGGTATTTATGCACTAATTACCAACAACATGTGCAACGTAATGTTCTGTTGTTTCTTTACGATCTTCAATGTTTATTCTGATTGATATTTGTCTAAAGGGTAATAAATGACGGTGCTCTATGATTAAAGATTGTTTGTTGAGTCATTCGTCAATGCTGAGAATTGACTTGATGTTACCTGGATTTTTATTGGTTGACTTCCATTGGAAGATTAATAATGGTTTTTCGTTTAGCACGTTTTCCTATGAAACTTTGTTACAAAGTTTATCAGTTTAAACATTTACTGTTGTAACTTAGTTGAAATTTCAAAATATTGCTAAGCAGGCAATTTTCGAAAATGTTTTAAGAAAGTTTTCAACTAATTGTGATAATTTATGATGTTTTACAAGACCTATAGTATGTTTATTGATTTTATCTTTAAATGATATAGTTTTTTTTAAATATTTATAAATTACCCCGAAACACTTTCATAAATATAAGAATGCTTAAAAGCAAAAAATACCCTTTTAGTTTTATTATAGACCTATAAATATTGTAATGTATTTATAGAGCGATTTTTTTGCTTTGAACATTGGTTTGGAATCGCCTGCACTTTTTAATTAAATATTATTTAAAAACATGAAAAATTAACTATAAATGCTTCAAAACTTTAAAATTTGAGTTTTTAATTTTTAGAATTTTATATATATTTAAAATTTATAGTTACTGGCACAAAAAGTAGACGACATCAAACCAAACCTGTTTACTAAAATCACTTACACAAAAAGGTATTTTCTGTATATATGCGTTCAATAAAACATAGTGTAAATATATATTCATTAAATGGGGAGTAAATATTTGAGAGTATTCTCTTTTTGGGTTTGCAAATAAACAAAAATGAAAAAGCGAATACTGTTTACTTTTGATTTGGAATGCTTCTCTCATGACCAATTTATTTAGTTTTTTCATTTTATAATAAATAAAAAAACTTGCATTTAATTTACATTTTTCAATTTTGAATAAAAACACTACAGCTGTATGATGATATTCTGATAAATTTATTCAACCAAAAACTATATATAAGAAGTTTTAGATAGACGCAAAGTTAAAGAGGACTTTTAATTAAAAAGTAGTGGCGTTTTGAATTTTGAATTTAACGAGCATAATAAAAATAAATTCAATTAAAAAATACTATTTTGTAAACCTCAAATCTTTGACTTAGGCTATTTATATTCAACTCAAGTTCAAAGAAAACAGATTTAAGAACTTTTTTCCATTTCAAGTGAAGGATAAGAATTTAAATTCCTTTGATGGTGTTATGCATTATTTTTTATTTCTAGCAGTAGCACTTGATAATAAATGGTAACGCATTATAATTAACTCCAGATTGATTTTTAAGATAACACAGCAATAATTATTTAAAAAGGTATCTAATTGAAACAATGTAACGGAGGTATTTAACAGAAAAAAAACAATTTTCAACTAATTTACTGTAAAATTGAAATAAGTATATGTTGCTGAAGTTGAACTTTAAAGTTATTTTTACTCTTATGAAACTTAAACCAGTTATAACCAATTCAAAATATAATACCAAAAAAGGTTAGCTTTTTTTAAAATTAACTGAATATACTACTATTTTTTTAAAGTTTTAAGCACACTCATCGTTAGTTATATCAACAAATACAAGAACGAATATAAATATATTTGCCTAAACATTCAATGAAGCTGACCAGATTTGTATTCGTTCTTTGTTTTTCATGGCTGAATATAAATGATTTAAAAATGATTACACAAAAAGAATCTGGACTTCAACAGTTTTATATACTTCAGGAACACGTGGAAATTATAAAACAAGTAGGTTTGTAATAGAATCTGTCACTAAACCCGCTTTCACACAACAGTTGTGTTTAACAGGTAAAAAGGCGACAAACACAGCATTAAATCTATATTAAACATTTACATGCTAAATTTGGCTAGTTTCATTTAAATTTTATTTCGAAAATTCAATAATTATTACTTATCGTTTGCAAAAATTAATCTATATTTTAAGGAATAAATATGTAATATTCCTCGCTTTTAAATAGAATTAAAACATTTCATATCAACGTACAAAGAATCTCGTAGTGAAATATATTTGACGTCATTTCAAACTGATCGATGTCACAAAAATAAATCTATTTTAATTTATTGTCCAAAAGAATTGAAGTTTCTCGAGCGATTGTTGCGAATGGCAAAGGTGATTTAATTCTAATAAAAATGGCTTCCTATGCTTTTTAAATGAGTATTAAATTTTGCAGTTTTTTAAATAATTGAAATTCTTCGAATGCGATTTTTTTTGTGAAATTTTCAATGTATTCTAATTTCGATGCGCTGAATTTTTTTTACGTATCACACTTGTCCGTAGCATTTGCAGTTTGGGCTATGAAAGTGGGTGACGGACAGACGGACAGAAAGACAGACTGAACGATTATAATACCTTCCACTTTTTACGTTATAAACGTAGTGTGGAAGCTAAAAGAAAATATAAGTTAATCGAACACCTTGGTAACTTCTTTGTATTCTAAACGTTCCTTTAGTTGTTATAATATGTATCCTGTCATCTCTTCTAGAAGGCAATCTTTCAGAATTCTTCACCTCTACCTTATAACATGAGGTGTTTTTTTTACAATATTTAACAATTTTTGGATTGTAAAACTTAAACTTTAGTACTTTCATTCAATTAAAATTTGGTGTCACAGTAATAAAGCAAATTGTAAATGCTTCAAAAAGTTCTGAATATGCAATGTTGTAATTGATCGTCAGAGGTTAGTGTTAAAATTAAAAATATTATAAACTTAAAAAACATGAAAAAGTTATAGTAAAAATACCTTGTACATATTTCCCATAATACTTTGTTTTTTAAAGCAATCCTTCACCCCACTGTTCTGCCATGTTAGAATATTTTGGAATTTTTTTTAACTGGTTCATTAATCAAACGAAAGAGCTTTTCAGTTTCGTCATTTAGCGTTCCGTTTTTGGCCTAAAAAGAGCTGATGATTGAAAGTATTCTATTTTCTTCTAAGGAATATACTTTACTACTGTGTGTCGCATACTGAAATGTGACATAAAAATTCCTTTGCTGAAAGGTATTTTCTATGCCTATGAAACATGTTATAGCCTTCTAGAATATTATCAATATGGCACAGAATTGTTTTAATATGAAGTTTGAAAAATATATGGTTGACTGACTATAAACGTCAACTCTTATTAAAATTATGAATATATAAAAAATATTGTCAATGAACAGTGAAAATTATTTATGTATTCTAGAAAAACTCATTTTACGAGATTTTATGAACGCAATTTTTGATTTAAGGGAACATAATTTTTTATTGTTAGGGGAATTGTAAAGTGTAATTAGGCTTAGTGATTTTAATTTTAGTGAAAAAATATTTTTTCAAACAAATTTTGATTTTACGTATTAGAAATCCATTGATGCATAGTTACATTTAATATAATATATATAAGAGTTTATATACGGTCTCATACATTTCTCTATATGTAATGTGACTCCATGGCAAATATTTGCAAATGATACAGTAAAAATCTTAATAAAACTAAAATTTATAATTATATAAATCAAAACATAAAGCTGAATATTTTAATTAAAAAACTTAATGAACAAATTATTATTTAGTTTTCTAGAAGTTAATTTATATTTTCCCCCAACTATGAGTAATACAAAAAGCATCAACTAGTAAGGTAACAATTTATTTATAAATTATATAATCAATTTATAAATTATAAAATTGTTTACTTATTACATAAATTATCTATAACACAGAAACAATTTAATTTTTATTCATTTGTTTTGTCTAAAGTTTTTTAAATATAATTGAAAAACAAGCAATTATTTTACAGCTGTTATATTAAAACTACAAACAACAATTCATAACTGAAATAATGATCATTCCTAAAATATTACAAGAAAGACTATTACTAATATGCATTAATTGGGATTTGGGAATTTACCTTAAATTATAATATAAGTTGAATGCTTACTAGGAAACACCTAAGTAATATTCGTTGTTGAGTGAATGATTAATGTTATGCAAATGCAGATGGTTAATGGTCTCTAACAGCTCGCATAATAGCAATTAGTCGACATCAATCTTTCAACAAACTCCTACGTCCTTGTTTCTCGCTTTAGCCTTCTTCTCATTTAGGTATGGTCTAACTGGATATAATGAATCTTTAATCGGATATCAATTTATAAGTGAACGCTCTGTTTTAGGTAAGTTTGTGGATAAGGTTTTTATTATGTTAATAAAATAAGTTCAAATACAAACGTTAAAAAATAAGTACAGTATTTTAATGAAAGACTTCAGCGTTTAAAGTGAGCTTATCTAAAGCCGGTAATCATACGAAATACTACATTTTTAATCTTTAATTACGATATAAATGTTTCAAAGCTTCATTGAATTGGTTTGTTATCTTTCTTTGGTGTAAGTTTTGGGTTATCAATGAACAATAGGTACATGTACTTAAACCAACTTTATACTCTGTTATAGTATTACTAGACACTAATACCATCGTACTGAAGATTTTTGTAGTGTAATTCACAAGTCAAAATTTTTTTTTAAATATTAAAACATTACACTAAATTGAACAGGATACATTATTTAGTTGCAGTAGAGTTGTTCAAAACTCTTCTGTTATTTTTTTTATTTAACATTAAAAATCGTGATTTTTAACACACATGACTTACACTACAGAAAGAGTAATTCTGCATGGAATTACCCCATATTATCCTACCAAGAATGTATCCTATGTTGAATTCTATATTTATTTTCTTTGATAATATAAATCTTTCGAAAATCACTTCTTCGACAATGATTAAAAAACAAGCACAGAGCACAGCACAGACAAACCCTATCCCTCTGGTGCACCTAATTGCCTTCCATCCTAAGTCGTAAACACCGGTAGATTCCATGAACAAATGAATCGCTAAAACTAAAAGAAAAAAAAGGCTCAATTCCATTGGAGTGTTTCCCTCTACGCTTCTTCCTTCAACATTTAAGTAAAGAAAGAAGTGTGTATGGAAATTTTTCTACGGACTTTAGCCTTTTCTAGGATTCAAATATAGAGCTCCTTCAATATTCCCCGCTCTGTTTCCCCAACCTATCTTACAAATAAGAGTTTATTGGTCGCCGGAGACTGTTGTTTAAGAATGTGATTGGGCAGATGGGGCACGGTGTTTGCTCAATTGATAAAGTTTAATCCTTGGAGATGTTGTAAAGGTGGTTGATTCTTGTCGGGGTTCTTTTAGATGTTTGATCTCATCTAATTTAAGACATTGGATTACGTAGGTGGGCTTTAGTTGGTACTTCAAATATGGTATAGTATAATTCAAAATAAGTTATAATAAAAAATGGAGCGAATAGTTTTGTTTGATTTTTAATCCTTTGATTGTAAAAAAGTATTCATAATGTAAAGTGAGATAAATGTTCGTTCTGTTGACACTAATTTCTTTAAAACGAATATTACAACTATAAATCGAATTGGTTTAAATTTCATTTAATTGAGTTAAATTATTATTCACTTAGTTTAAATTCAAATAATTTATATTAATTTGTTAATGAGTGAAAGTAATTAAAATTTCTAAAATTTATTATTTTTGACAAATAAAATGGTATAACAAAATAAGACTGCTTTTAAAAGCGTGATTCCAGTCAATTGAGCAAAATTTTAGAATCGCAATAGTTTTTTTATCGACGAATAATTAGCTTAATACTTAAATCCCCCATTAAATACCAATGAAATGGGAAAATAATTGTAATTGTTTAAAATTTTTGAAACGTATTGAGTTTCAGTAATGAAGGGAATAGCCGAAATTATTTTTGTTGAGAAAAAATAAGTATTTCAGCTAGATATTCTAAACTTCAATCGTTTTTCCAGTTTTAATGCACAAAAACATATATCATGGGAAAATATTGACCACTGATAATAGAGACATTTAAAAATTATACAAACATTTCCATGAGCGATTATTTGTTCTTTTGAATAACTTTCCATGTAAAATACCCGTAATGTACTACATAAAAACACAAATACCATATAATATGTGTACCTAATTCATTCACACACGAACCACTCTATAACATTCCGCTATGTATACATATCTAGATTAAGAACTCTTGCACGAGAATAACAAAATAGTGAAAACATAAGTAAACTTGTTTTTAACTATTTATCACGAATGTACAGATAACATACTATAGTAGCTGATGAAACTCCAAAAATATCTCGTAACGGCTTTGCTCACGCATATTCCTTCTATTGATTCTGTTAGAGCTAACTGTATTGCGAACCGAGATTTTTCATTCTTTTGATTTCGAATATCCGATATTTTAAAGGGTTTTTTTTTAAAGCAAGAACAAATGGATTTTGGAATATCTTTTGTGTTTTAAAGATTTTTTTTCTTTGAGGAAATGCAAGTTGATAATTTTTATAATTTTTTTGCTAAAAGAAAATATTTTTTCTTTGAGGAAATGGAAGTTGATAATTTTTATAATTTTTTGCTAAAAGAAAATATTTTTGCTTTAAGATAATATTCGTTAATTATTTAAGAAAATCTTGCACATGTATTTGCTTAAGTTTTGTCATCTTTAATATAAATCTTTATTATTAAAGGGACGCAGTACCCCAAAAATTAAATCCAGTATTTTTATCGCTAGCATTCAAATTAAACTATTTTTACAAAGAACTAACATTCAATAAACATATAAGAAAAATGATTAATATTGAAACGTAAGTTTTTTCCAAAAAAATTAAATAAATAACGTTTTTTCAAAATGCTACTCCTCCTACAATTTAAAGAATTTTTTAATGGATTTTTTTAAATGTTCCCACAACATCTATTAATAAAAGTTGGTATGGATATTGAGCTGTCAGTTAAACAAAATTTGTTATGTAGCTTTATGCATAAAAGGGGCCAAAAAATAAGATTTTTTATAAATGTTCAACTTCATCATTTAAAAAAAAATCTAATCACACTAGACCTTATCCCATACCAACTTTTGTTAAACGCATATGTTTCAACACAGGAAAAAAAATGGAGCTCTACATTAAATTACTTAAAAGCCTTAGGGTTTTAACCATTCACAAGCTGAAAAAATTAAAAACTTAAAAATATCAACATAAAATTTCAAAAACCATTTTACCAAACCACTATATCATTTTCAATATACCTCCTCCATTATAAAGGATACCTTCTTTTTTGCAATATCCTTAGCTCCCAGCATTCGAGTATGTTTAATTATTTGCTGGGCAGCCCTAAATTTTGGGTAATGCGTCCCCTAAAATATTAATGTTATTTAAATAATATTATTTTCTGTACACAAAATGTATTAATTTGTCCTAGGATTAGCACATGACGGAATGTTTTTTTTTACAACTGTACATTATTCTTATTAATGGATACAATGAGTTTTTTCGATGTGAAAGTTTAGAAAAGTTATCATGTTTATTAGTTAAAATAATTGAGAATTGTATGTTTCAAAATAAAACATTGTTATTCAAGTATTTTTATCGAAATAAATTTTTCAAGTGATCTTATTTAATATATATTCAAACCTTAAATTAACACAATAGATTCCTGTAAGCTATAGTTAGTTGAGATTTTTTGTTTGGAAATATTATTGTTATTACATTCTTATTTTAAAATATAAAAAATGTATAAATGTTAAATTTTTAAACGCCGTTTTTAACTTCCACACTACGTTTATAACGTAAAAAGTGGAAGGTTTTTTAATCGTTCAGTCCATCTGTCCGTCTGTCCGTCACCCACTTTCACAGAAAGAACCACAAGTTCCACAGACAAGTGGGATACGTCATTTTGAAGCAAAAAATCAAATTAGGCTACATTCCAAATTTCATTAAAAAATTTAAATTAGAAATTTATTAAAAATTTAAATAACTAAAAATTTAATCTACATTGAAATAACATGCAAATTCCATTTTTATTCAATATTTTCACTGTTGTCATTTCATTAAACGTACGAGAAACTATTTAAAATAAAAATAAAATCTTTTGAAAGAATATTTATTTATGTGATATAATTCAGTTTGAATCTTGTAATATCTTCGAATTTATTTTAGAATTATTCTAAAATTACAAAAAAATATCGTAAAAATACTAGCTGCATTTTGGAATCTTTTTAGTGACTTTAAAAAAACGTGAAACGCTTTGCTAGTATTTTTATGGTATGTTTTTGTAATTTTAGAATTAAATGGTATTTTTTCGTAGTTTTTCTCCTAAAACTGGTGGCAACACTGTTGAAAGACATCAAAATAGACATGAAAATTAAACCGCAGAGCTATTGCCAGATCCTCCGTAAAACAACCCCATTTAGCATGTAATTGTTTAATATAGAATTAATGCTGTGTAAGGCGCCTTTTTACATGTTTAACACAACTGTTGTGTGGAAGCGGGTTAAGTGACAGATTCTGTTACAAACCTACTTGTTTAAGTTCAAAGTCCATTTAATTTAGTTCAGATATTTTTTTATATTTCGCTGATTTCGGAAAAAAACCAATTTGGTTAAGCTTACAATAATTAGCTATGAGAACTTTAAATAACTTCGAAATTATCTGCTAAGTTTTTAAGTAAATAGTACTAGAAGGAATTTTAATTTGACAAAAAGTTTTATAAAGAAAATTAATAAATAGTGCAGTTTAGCTAAGGTATCACTAGTTCTTTTCAAATATGAATGAAAAAGTTTTTAATAGTATTTTAAAGCTTTTATGCCATTTTCTTTTTTATTACCTTAAGAATCACAGGTTGATATTTTTTGGTGGAATATAATAACGTATTTTATGTAAAATTCCTCGAGCAATCCATTAAAAACTCATCATCTATTCCAACAACCGTAAACTAGTACCATAACTTTCTGTGTCACACATCGTTGAATTTAACAAAAAAAAATATTTATAAATTCTTCTCTTTTCTAAACTGCCTTTAACTACAACAAAAGAAATATATTCAACTCGTGTCCCTTCCTGCTAACTTCTTGATGGCGCCATTGGAAACACAAAGGGAGCTTGCGTTTGCGAAAATAAAACAGGTACAATTCCATTCGTTACTCATTGGACAAGATTGTAGTATCGATTTGAAAAAGTTTTAAGATTTAATTCTGTCTTAAGTAACTGTTTTGATGACTGGGGTTTCATTAAATTTCAACTTTTGAAAAACTAAATTTGGTCGGTTTAGTCTACATTGAGAGTTACGCGTGAGAGTAAATGACAATTTAATGTATAATTACACTACTAATTGTTTTGTATTACCTGATATAAAATGCAAGGTAATGAAAGTATTGCGATGGGGTCGAAATTCCTAAACGGAGATATTGCGTTTTCAACACGTTTTCGAGGTTGCTGATTCTAAAAGAGTGGTTTTTGAACTTTGGTTCGTCTAAAAGCACTCTACAGCTCGAATTGAAGAAGCTAAGAGTTTCAAATTTGATTCACGAGTTCCCAGAACATGTCGACCAACGTAATAAGGTTTTCGAGAAAATAGCTCACGTGCAGCGTAGGTGACATAGAACTTATTAGGTTTTGAAGAAATTGAAATAACCGTGTAAAGTATATAGTTTCCATTAAACGTTTTGTTTCAATGAGTGGTAATTGAAAGTTGTCTAGTGTTGTACATCCCTAGTTTTTATTATTATTTTAATAAATATAGTATTGATATTGATTCAATTTAATAAAAAAACAAATTCTTAAAGTAATAATTCCTTAAACAACTGCAGCCTCTGTAAGCTTATTCGATTTTTTTTTTATGGAAGCTTGAATTGTCAAAGTAACAAAACCAGAAATTGGTTTCTACCTAGTTACAAGACTGTCATAATAACACAGTTTGATAGGTGATCAAATTCCCGTGTATGCCGAGAATTTTAAAAATCACGGAAAACGGTAACAGAATAATAAGTGAAAATGACATATCCTTTTCTTTTATTATTTATTTGGGTGTATTTTAGGAGTTTAAGCTTGTGGATTTATATTTAGTGAACAATATGCCAACGAAGTTATAAAAACTTTTATTTAACCGGATTTAATGGGTCATGTGTATTTAAAGTATAAGGTGTTGGCAAATTATTTCATTTAGTAATGAAACAATGGATGGAGAGCTAATTTGGGAATTGTTGTTTTAAAATCCCAGATAACTTGCTATGTAAAATATTGTCATATTTTGTAACAAATCAATTTAAATGTTCTAAAAATAATTTTAAAAAGGTAAAACACATTTTCTAAACTTTTTTTATTGGTTTTAGAAATCATGTAAAGATTGTTGCTCAATTAAACTATTTTATAAACGTACAAACACTGAAAAACGTTTCTGTAACGTGCACTCATTAAGACAGTGGTAGCAAATACATGCCTGCAGCTTTATGGAGCAATGTCACACCACAATTCGGAGAAAACTTACATGAAAACGGAGTAAGTTTCCGATACAAAATGGAGTAAGCTAACCTCACGAAATAGTGTAAGTTTTCAACACAAAATAGCAGTAAAAAGCTAGTTGCGCCATTACTGCTTCCAAATAAAGAATTTAACTATATTTGGTATTTTTTTCGTTAAATAACCGTTGCCCTAAACCTACACGAGGGCTAATGGCGACAGGCCTCGAAACTTAGAACCTCGCTCATTACTTTTACTATACTAAAACATTATGCACATAGAACTAAGATAAGAGTAGAATAATAATCAATATTCAGACTACTCGGAAGAAATGTATTCAAGACAAACCACCATGACGGACAAAGAAAGAGTGTCACACTTTGCAACTTAGTACTTGTTTTCGCAACTCCTTTTACAAATAAAATAAAAAGAGTAAATTGTTTGTTCTACTGTGCAAATTATTTATTATATTATTTTTGTTCTATTTTGCATTAAATAAAAAGAATCATGATGTACTTCAAAATAAAAAGTCACAGCATAGAAAAAACAAAAAGAAAATATCCTATTATAAGGCATTCG
Organism: Oedothorax gibbosus; assembly: GCA_019343175.1. Classification (NCBI taxonomy): domain Eukaryota; kingdom Metazoa; phylum Arthropoda; class Arachnida; order Araneae; family Linyphiidae; genus Oedothorax; species Oedothorax gibbosus. The sequence continues at coordinate 21,336,813 of CM033278.1, forward strand.
GAACTTTTTTAATCGCCAAATGATATTAAAATTACGTCACGGACATCCGTGTTTGCCTCCTTATGAATAGGGTTACTGTATCTCTACTTTCAGAGTTAGAAAAATCCCCCAAAAATTATTTAAAAATATTAAAAAGGCCTATCTGTGCAGATTATTAATTTGCCTATTTTAATTTAAAAAATTCAATTTTCGACATTAACAGTGAAATATTTTTCAAGGTCAGTTATAGTTTAGTACTTAAATAAAATCGAAAACTCGGAAATTTAACTTTCCCCTTCGGGCAAGTTTGAAAAAATTATATGTGACCGATCCTTAAATTTACTTGGCTCCTAATTATTCTATATGATTCTGCATATAGTATAAAAAGATGTAGCGATATATTTGGATTATTTTTTTTGCAATTTTATACCCAATACAATAGGTAGTTCGAAAGCAAAATGAATTTTTCCGTAGAGAATTTAAAAATTTAACTTATGAATAATTTTGTGTTTTAAGTTCCCATGTATAGCCCACAGTAAATGACAGTAAATTCTTATTCAATAAATAACAGCATTTAAAAAGGATGAATAATCCCGTTAAAATAGAACCCGTATCTTATATTATCTTACTCATTGGTCTAACAAAACAAAGCAAAAATGTTCCAGACCAAAGAATAGACTAAAACTCCGAAAGATACTTACTATTCCTTTCAGATTAAGTAAATAATATATTCACAGATTTTAGTTAACAATTTGGTATCAAAATAAATAACGATTAATAAAAAAGGATAGTTTGAGGATAAAAACCCTATATTCCTAGTTTACATAGTATTTAAGATTTTTTGTTCATTTTGTACAAAAATTTGATTTTATGGATAAGGATGGATAGGATTAAGGATAAGGACTATGGATTTAAACATTTATTCAAGTCTAAATAACGATATTTAGGAAATCAAAACATCAAATGCTATAAAGTAAAAATGTTTGTTCCAATAATTAATAAGACATAAAGTTAAATTCTAAGTTATAAGTGAATTTTAATTTTCGATAAGAAAAATTAATTTCAAATGAATTATTGTTCTCATTATCCAATATAAGATTTTATGAAAAAGTGTTACATTCTGATTGAATTGGTCCTTGGACTAACAGAAGCTGCACAATCCCTCACCATGACTTCGTTGACTTATATTGTTTTTTTTAAACTTTTTTATAATCTATACGCAAGAAAAATAGCAACTTTTTAAACAACACCCTTTTAAGCATGTCATTTATAACCAACAGATGTGAATATATTAAATCCGTTTATATTCAACAATAGATAATTATCAAAGAGAAGCGATAAATTAAAACTCTTATTAGATATACGTATGTTCAAGGCAAAATCCTCGAATCAATGTTACACAGTGTATGGGTCTTATCGTATATCTGTAGCAGCTTAATATTGATTTGCAATTAGTAATCATTGATATAGGACTAGGAATAATATGATATTCAAAGGAATAGATTATGCAAATGGACCATTGAGTTTGATCGTGATTTGAGTCATCTGTATTTAGTTTAACTAAGTTGTTCCGTGCGAAGCAAGATTTTGATAGATTGTTACACTTGAAGTTAAGTTTATAATAATCTTTTAGTTTAAAGAGATTTTGTATTGTTTGTGTTTCTTCTCGGAATAAATTAATCGCACTTATATATTTAAGCGTAGATTTGATTGATTTCTTTTGGTGGGGAAGCATGCAATAATTGTATACCTGAATGAACAAAAATATATTTTTTAAAAAGTAAACTAAACTTTACTTAACATTTAAGGGCATTGAACAACATTGCAAAACCAGCAAGTGATTTAAAGGTCTTCATCCAAAAATATATGTGCTGTTAAACTTGAATTTTCTTCAGTGGTGTCATTAGCTTAGCATAAGTTACCTTTTGTTTCATTGGGCCATTTATAAGTTAACAGAGCCTAATTAGAAATTTTCCTTTACATTTCTTTTCATTACAACAAAGAATATATCTTAAATTTTGTAAAACTGTTTGTCTTTGAACTTAATGAATGTTTAAAGTGTCTCATTATATGAGTGAGACCTCTTTAGTATCCGTAAGAATACAGCCGTAAGATTAAAGTCTCAGTGAAACTTTTACTTACCCAATAGCTTTGATCTATTTGCATTGTAAATGAATGCCTTTCAGTGTTACTTCAACGTTTCATTGCTTAAGTATTCTGTGTAATTTTTTGTCAAATAAAATAACAAAAATAATATTGTATCTTTTGAGTGATTGCTCACACATCTCTTAACTAATGTGGTTATCTTATAAAATCCATTTATAATATAGGAGATTTAATTTTAATAATAGTCTGTATAACAAGTAAACTTCGTTTGTTCAAGTGTCAACACTACCTTTGATGATAGTTTTACAAGCAGATGTAAGTTGGAATTCAAAACTAGTTTAAGACAATCGAGTCAATGCCTTAACTATTATTTTTGCTAACGTCCTTTTTAGGTGTCTTTTTTTAGAGACACCTCCACATTACATTCTAAATTTGGAATATGTCGAATTTGTGAAGCAAAGTAAGCAAGCTTAAGAAAGGTATTTCAGAGCTTACGCTGAAGATACAAATCATATGAATTATGTAAGCAATACAAAATGAATCAATAAAAAATAATCTATAAATTTATAAATTTATAATACTTCTGATAAATAAAAAAAAAGAACCTTATATTCATTTTACTTCTTCAGGAGGACACAGCACGAATATCGGGGGTGTTTCTGTTTGCGGTAAATTATTAAATCAAAACCCACAAGTCTTATTTTGGTTTTTTTTTTAGTTTCTGAGTGTTGAGGATAGTTGTGGTATTGATTTTATGATTTACCGCAAACAGAAACCCCTCTGATCGTGCTCAGTCGCCCAAACGAAGTAGCATGAACAGAGTGGTTCTTTTTATTTTTATTGTTTTGTTTTTCGATTGTAATTTACATCCAATAACTTCCTTTAGGTTATGTGACGTTTGGCAGAAAATACATTTTAATGGGCCTTTCATCTTTCATCCTACCAGTATGTACAGTCCCTTTCATCCTTTTGATTTCGATGGTTTTAATAACATCAATTTATTTCAACACGCTATAGAGATCTAAGAATATATTTACTTCAAAATCTCTATTTATCATGTTCCAATTCTTCGTTAATTAGCCAACGGAGACAGAAACATCGTTTCTCGGGTGTCAAAACACCGGGGTTAGGTTCCATGGCTTAGGGAAATAAATGAGTGAAAACTTCTCGGTATACCGCGAGAGACTTAAAGTTTCAAAGAGGAATATCAACGTAAACTTAATCTGACATCATAAATTTGCTAAATTACAAAGACAAACATATCGACCGAATTACTCAGCCCAAGTGTAAACTCATATATCGGTAAGGGATTATAAATTGTCCCTTGAATATTGTTCCTTTTGTCATCCCTTCTTATGTTTGATAAAATTGTAAGAAACACTGGACATATTTTGAGCAGTTTTTTATTTGAAACCAAGTACTTTTAAAATATTAAATGACACAATAATATTAAGACATATTTATCAATATTTCCAAAATACAGTGTTCTATTTAGGTTAGGTTTTTTACAAGCCAAATAAACTAATATCAAGTCAAGTATGATATGTCAGTTCAAATGCTTTTGCAAATTCAAATAGATTGATACAATCTAAAAAGAAATTGTCGAATCGAATATAACTGTAAAATGAGCTTTGACACTATTGATATATATATTTTTTTACTGAAGTTTAAAATACGGTTTTCTGAAGCATGGCTATAGTATTCCAGCATTAATATACGCAATATTTATATTCTGTTTTACAGTATATATATTGTGTTTGACACTAAAACTTTTTTTAATAAGAAATTCATTTTGTAACTTGGTTCATATTTATTTCGTACTTAGTAGATAAAATATAGTTAGTGATCACAATACAAATGTTTAAGTTAAATTTATATGTAATATTAATTAAGCAAAATACAAACAATTTTCAACAAATGGTAGTGTATCACAATAGAAAATTACTCTGCTTTTAACATGGTAGAAACATGTAAAGCTTTAACATGTAAAGAAAACAATGTTTACGGAGAAAGATTTCCAAACACATTATAGGGAAGTTCATTGGCCAAGCAAAACAAATAATTTCATCAGTTTTTACAATTTCGCTTCAACACTAATGGGAATTGGAGATTACTGCTCTAACAACAAACGTACATTTAATTTGTTTCGTTAATGCTAAAGAAGTACGGCGTAAATTTAACTCTGCCAACACAAAACACCCATTAGATGCAGTGCTGACGTTGCTAAACCATGGGATGTTACAGAAATAACATAACAGTTATTTAAAAGATGTTGTACACTGAAAATTCTTTGGTTTTCGAAATAAAATTTAGCGAATTATTATTTTTTTCCGAACGGATGTTCCTAAGCGCCATTGTAAGTATAATGGTTAGGGCTCCGATGGACTGCAGCAATAAGTGCCCGGGTTCTATTCCCTGGTAAGATGAAGTTAGGTAAACGTTAGTCTTAACTACGGTGCAAAATCTCCTTAGAGACTATGCAAATAAAAATAATAATAACAATAAACGTTTTTCGAATAATCTATACATTTTTGTCGTTAGATTAATAAATATAAATTTTTACTTGTATTTAGTTAATTAAATAAAACCTAATTGAACTGTATGAGAGGAAAATGTATAAATACTGCATTATATTTGCAGTTAGAAGGTGATACCAACAAAAAAACAAGAAACTCATTATTAGATTTAGTTTAGATTAGATTATTCAGTTATTATTCTGAGAGTTATTCTACAATATATGCATCTAATGTCTAAGATTTCACTTTAAAAATTTATTTGGTGTTGCTCAGAACCACATTGGTTTAAAAAGTGAAATTTAAGTTAATCTTAATTTGTAAAAAAGTTATTTTGGTTTGTATACTTTGTGTACTTTTCTACTGTACATAAGAAAACAAGTTTGTTTTGCAAAACATTCGGGAAACTTCAAACAACCAGCAACTATTATACTTCAAATTCCTAATTCTGTTAATACGTCATTACACATAATAGTAATGCCGTATTTGTCTAAAAAATATTTTTTTAAAAACAAAATTTGCTTTATAATAGCTGGGTAAAACAGTAATATATACCAGTACTTTTATTCGAAATATGCTTCTTACAAGATGTTCTCATCCTTTCAAAATTGGATTTTCTAGTAAAATAATCTTTCTCAATACTAAAATTGCACTGTAAACCTTTAAAATGAACCGAAACTAATTAAAACTGCAAGTAGTTTAAAAAAAACACAAAAACCAAAAATATCTGTTATCAAAATTAACGAGTAACACTGTCCTAAATCAACTTCGATGTATTGTGCATCTGTTTCCGCTTATGCATATTCTTCGGTATCCGTATTAACGACACCGTTTTACAATTCTTATTTTGCTCTCTAATTGCTTTTAATGGCACGGCGTTGTAATTCGCGTCCAACTTGGAACCGAAGAGTTAATATTATGTTAATAGGTGATTTGGATGGGGAAACACTGTCAGAGGATATTGGATGCTGAATTTCATAATGAAACAATTAACGATTCTTAGTTTACTGTCTGTTTGACTTTGACGAGTTTTTCTTTATTTTGTGATGTTTCGATAATGTTGAGTTTGACTGTAAAGAACTCGTAACATAGGTTAATAGCTTTAATGAAATGATTTGAAATTTTGATTTGAAACAATCAAGTGGATTACTTAATGTAAACTTTATTTTTGTGTTCATTATTAAGTCGGAAATACTCAGAAGTATGACGTTCCTTAAACTAAAATCTTGATAAGCAATATGTCTCATTCTGGGCGATCAAACAGGAAAAAAGGTTACAAACTTTTAAAATATCAAATAATTAACATTTTTGTAAATGTAGTAGTTTTGACTAATTTATATATACGACGATAAGCTAGAGAATTTGCCTTGCAAAATACGCTTTCTGCTTAAGTTTATCTGAACAAGAAAATATATAAGACAAATATAGACTATATTACTGAACAGTTTATTTCGAACAAAGAAGTTTTACGAAAAACCCAAAATTCAATTTCTCGAAAAATTGTGTTCAAATATAAAAAAAAGAGTCCAATAAATGTAATAATATTTCCTTCAGTCCATAGTATGGTTTCTTACATCTTTCTTTACATATTACAGTAAATATTCACATAAACAACAAACTACTCACACCAAATCCAAACTTTAAAAAAAAACATCTTAAAATTAACAAACAATATTACAGCACTACCCTTCTGGATAATCACTCTGTCTTACAAAGATTTGTGAAAGACATAGAAGTAATTACCCACGTTCTGCGGTGTCCAAACGAGACCCAAGTGGCACGTAGCAGGACGTCCCCACAAATATCGTCTACAGAAAATTATTGTGTCCCACCCTCTCGTGCGTCGTTTGGGGAGTTGGACATGTCTTGTGGTAAACCCTCGCTATTTTTGTTGTAGTAAATCTAGACCTAAGGGGCAGACAGGTGTAACGTCATTTTTTATAACTTCATTTTTATTCAGAAAGGGCAGAGAAAAATAAATAGCAATGTATAACGGTTTAGTTATTTATCGGTTTAGTTTATGTTAGTTATATATTATGATAAATTGTATTATATGTCTATTGTGACGCGGTCTATTGACCCAGATTTCTGTTCTTAAAAGTGTTTAAATAAGCTAGTCCGTTTCTGTTTTTGATTTATTTACATACGTAATAGTGTTTTTAAATAAATATACGTAGTTTTTTTGGAAGGGTTGTATCCCGTTTTTTAAAAGTACAGAAAATGCATCAAATTTGGTTAACCGAATTTTGTACAAATTATTAATGAGGTTAAAATTTTTTGCATGAGTTTTATACATTTCTTTTACTGCAATTATTTATTTTAGACTTTAGGTATTAAATGATAAGTTAAGTCTTTTTGCACGTGTTAGTACTTTTCAATGTATATAAGCCCAGCAGAGCGAAAAAAAAGAATGATTGGTTATTTCGTGTACTTCAGTCAAAAAAGTCTACTTAGAAACTCTATTGCATGTCGTGTCTAAAATTACAAGTAATTTTTCCTTTAAAAAATAATTAAGACCAGAACTAATATCGATAGACATGTTTTTTATTATTTTTAAAATAGTCTGGATGGTTATTTTAAATAAAATTAGTGAAAATAGTTGTAAACAAGTAGTACAAATGAAATAGTAACAATGATAATTGAATCATAATTTGCAAGAAAGGAAAAATGCTATCTCTTTTCAGTAGAAATTTTTCTTTCTTCAAACCGCCAATTCAAAAACAATTAGTGAGTGTATTCAGCTATGTGTGTGTGCGACGCAAACTTCTTTGCAAACAGAATTTCTAAAAGCTGTTTTTCCTTTGCTTCTAACGCAAAAAGTATTATTAAAAAATCCCACAGAAAACATTTTAGCCGATTACTCTACGACGTCCAAGACTTTTTTTTTGTTAAAAAGTCACAGTAATATAAGTATAATTCTTTATATTCCTTTCTTATTACAAATGGTTTGAATTGTTATATAAAATAGGAAATCCTGTTTATCAGGGGACATTAAAATAAGTACCACAAAACTTAATTGCTTTAAAAATTTGCTTCTAAAACCCTCTAAAAATATTTTTTTTGTAATTATTTATCTTCGATATAATTTATTTATACTTGAAAACTTCTTTAGTTATTTAAAAAAAATTATCTGTGTGATTGTTATCTATAATAATAAAAGAAAGAATCTGTCTGTCTGTGTGTCTGTTATCGGATTGTAAAAGACCTACTTATACTGCCCACAGGAATTCGAAATTTTAAAGATAGATTCCCTTTAATACTAACGTGTGCACCTGAGGCTTAGTTTTTTCATATTTGTTCCATTTTTAGAGAAAATTCGAATTTTCTGAAAAAAATACACCACTTTCGCTCAAATCCGATCATTTTTTCTCTTTCCTGATGCCATCGGCTGAAAAAATTAAATAAAACTTTTAACGAAAACATTTAAAATTCAAAATGTTTATTTTATTCTTTTGCCATTACTTTCAGAAACTAAATTCATTATTTGAAAAATAATTGACATGTTTCAAGTGACGTAATTCCGCCAGTCTTCATTCCCGGATTTTATTGTGGGTTTATTTGATGATTTTTTCATTGGGGGGGGGGGGGATTTTTCTGTTGATTGCATGTATGCATATTTAAGCAATAAATGTATAGTTAAGCTATTACTGAACTATGACGGTTAATAAAGGCCATCGCACTAGAGCTATTAGTGTTTTATGTCTTTATTTTTTCGCCAAATACGTTGCCAAACTCGCCAAATTATTAACTAAAATTCGCCAAATCGGCAATTTCTTTTATAAATAATTTATAAGCTGGTCGGTTGTTCGAAGGTCATTGTGTTACAGCTGTATAATGGGTGTGGGTAGCTATATCTATTTTTTCGCCAAATTATTTCCCAAAACGCGCCAAATGAGCTAAAAGGTATTATGTATTTATGAGGGAATTGTGATGACATTTATGAGTGCATTTTATAGCGTATTTTTCATTTTGGAATTTTAAGGCAATGAATTGAGATTTTATAATTTATAACGAGCGGAAACAATAATAAGTTTATGATCCTATAACAAGGTATATGGTACACATATTTGGAATCTATTTGATATTTTTTTATTCCGTGCGAAGAACGGGTATAAATTTGCTAGTATGTTTATAAAAATATTTTATAAAGAATAACTCAATGAAATTTAAAGAGAAAAGTACTTTGCAATCAGCACAAGTTAATACATTTTTAATCAAATTTTTCTGTTTTAGTCAATTTAAGTTTTAGTCAAATTATTCTGTCGGGAATACGATGAATGAATGAATTAATTTTTTCTGAAACCCATGTGTAGCGATTTCAAATAACTTATTAGAATATCTTTCTAATCCCTTTTTGTCAAAGATTCGGTTTGTCACTAAATCCAATTTCTTTGTATTTAAAACAATATAGGAACTTTATACTTTTCAGTACATACAAAATATTTTAAAATTACATTTATGTCCAAATGCTCAATTTTTACTCGAATTCCTTAAATCCACGGAAATACAAACTAAAACAAAACCGCCATTAGTGTAATTACTTCACTGTGGCTTCAATACATAAATATGAATAAGTTTTTGTTTCGTTTTTAAAATTGGTACAATACGGGAATGTTCTATACAGAGATATGCTGAGCAGGCAACTTTTTTAAGTGGTATTGACAGTGGGTTTCTAAAGGTAATTAAGACATGCTAATGTTTTGCTTTAGTTGCATTAAAAAGATAATGTTTTTTTTTTGTTTTTCAACCGGTGGTATTATAATTTGAAAGATTTGAATTTTTGTAATGTTTAAATGATTCTTTATAAAAATGATACAAAAAAATCGATAAAAAATTCTTCCAGTTTTGAAATGTTTGTGTAAAAGATGTATTTGATTATTAGGTTTTAAAAAATTAGCATTTCAAAAATAAACAAATTAAAGTATAGACGTGTGTAATCATTTTTCAATAACTTTTAACTATTTTTAAAAAAAAAAACTCTTAAAACTTCTATTAGATCTCCCTCTGATAGATCTCTGGGAGCTTACTAGTTTTTATTTTGTTTTGTATAAGTAATTTAAGTATTTTTTGTGTCACATTATTTTCTTAGGTTATACAAATAGAAACATGAAAATCAATTAGTTTTAGCACAATGTATTACGAAATTATTTTAAACATGCATATAATAAACAATTTATATTTAAAGGGGAATATTATATTTTGTATTGTATGTATATACTATTCTAAAGCTTCTTTAGTAAAGGCAGAATAAAATTTCAAACAGTATTGTTAGCAGTTAATAATATTGCAATCTAATTATAATTTAAAACAAGTAGGTTTGTAACAGAATCTGTCATTAACTCGCTTCCACATATTTGTGTTTAACAGGAAAAAACGCGCCAAACACAACATTAATTCTATATTCAACATTTACAAGCTAAATTTGGCTAGTTTCATTTATTTTATTTCGAAAATTCAATAATTATTACTTATCGTTTGCAAAAATCAATTTATATTTTAAAGAATAAATATGTCATATTCCTCGCTTTTAAATAGAATGAAAACATTTCATATCAACATACAAGGATTCCGTAGTGAAATATATTTGACGTCATTTCAAACTGATCGATGTCGCAAAAATAAATTTATTTTAATTTATTGTCTAAAGAATTAAAGTTTCTCGAGCGATTGTTGCGAATGGCAAATGTGATTTAATTCTAATAAAACAGGGCCTTTAGCTATTTGTAATTCAAAGTTTTAAACGCCAAAATTAACTATTTTCATTAATCTTCTTTCTCAGATTTAATAATTAGACTTTATCGTCTGCTAAATTTGTTTAAAGTTCGAAGAATAATTATGTAATCTTTTTAATAAATATTTTTGTCGCCACAATTTTCCATTTACATTTCTTTCGAAAATTCACTTATTTATAGTTGTTAAATTAATTTACAGTTCAAAAAATATATAATTTGTACAATTGATGCTTTAAAAATAAAAGCGAAACTTAGCATATTTTTTTTATGCCAAGTTAGAATTCTCTATGCATCTTTCTTCATACATATATATAGAACCATTAAAAGAACTCTATTGTGATAATACAACAATCCAAACCGAATTATATCACATAAATAAATATTTTTTCAAGTGTGTTTATTTTTATTTTAACAAAAGTTTCTCGTACGTTTTAACGAAATGGCAACAGTGAAAATATTGAATAAAAATGGAATTTGCATGTTATTTCAATGTAGATTAAATTTTTAGTTATTTAAATTTTAAATAAGCTTCTAGTTTACATTTTTTATTGAAATTTGGCATGTAGCCAAATCTGATTTTTTGCTTCAAAATGACGTATCCCACTTGTCTGTGGGACTTGTGGATGACAACAGTGAAAATATGAATAAAAATAGAATTTGCATGTTATTTCAATGTAGATAAAAAAAATTTAGTAATTTAAATTTTAAATAAACTTCTAATTTAAATTTTTTAATGAAATTTGGAATGTAGCCTAATCTGATTTTTTGCTTTAAAATGACGTATCCCACTTACTTGTCTGTGGGACTTGTGGTTCTTTCTGTGAAAGTGGGTGACAGACAGACGGACAGACAGACGGACGGACAGACAGACGGACTGAACGATTATAAAACCTTCCACTTTTTACGTTATAAACGTAGTGTGGAAGCTAAAAATGGGTCTTCGTTAACTGCTTGTGTTTTCTAAAAAAAGTTTAAAAAGGACAAAAATAACAAACAAATAATTTTCATTTTTAAACTCACTCTACAATAAAATTTATAAAAATATAAATTTAAAATGTAAGGGACTAACAAACCCTAAAACCTATGGAAACCTCTGCCCTTTAAATATTAATAAACATTAGAAATTTAATGCATTAGAAAAATTATATATAATAAATTGAAAAACTCTACAAATTTTAAATTCTAAAGGCAATGATTGATGAAAAATAACGCTCGATAGCAGACATCCCGTCGATGTACGATGTTTTATATACCTGTCATTGTTGACAATTCGTGTGTCAAACATACCAAATATGATATATGGACTCATATGCAATAGTAGTGGAAGATAAAATAGGAAATATAAATGATTTTCTGAAATAGATTTGCTTCTTCAATATCTAGTATAAGTTATCGAATCCTAATAACATTAAATGCTAAAGTAAGAACAATTATATATAATGATTTAAGTGAATAGCTATACACAAACTTTTATATTTTATACATAGTAGTATCTTTTATATATTAACAGAAAAATTATGATAACAATATTTCTTTCTCAAACATTCACTTCTTTTAATTTGGCCAACAGAACATATTTCTTTTTTCATACTTAAATTTTAAAACTAATTATTAAAATGTGTTTTGGAATTAATATTTATATTCAAAGAAAAAAATATGTTTTCCAATTAGTTTAATATTATTGATCAAAATTTTACTTTCAACAGGGAAAGACCTTTAATCGTTTCATTTACATAATTTTTTTAATGATTTTTTTTAATGAAACATTAAGTTAAGAGTAGAAGTATAATATTTCTTTACAAAGTTATAAAATTATCAACAATTGCAAGTAGTTATTTTAAAAGCATATATTCATCTCAAAAATAAAACTTAGGCTGGGAAAAGAATTATGATTAAAAAATAAAACTTAACCCTATGGGTTGTCCTATGTTTTGAAGTTAAGACATTTAAAGAAAAAGTAAGGGATGAGTATTGACCATTCCAAGTTTTTTTTTTATTAAAACTCGAAAAATTGTAGAAAATTGATGACGAAAGTATCTTTATATTGCTTATTTTTGGCACACCATTATATGCGTTCTATGTAGAAAAAATACTTTTAAATATAAGTCTTCAAAAAAGAAATAAGGTATTCCATTAAGATAATGCCTCGTCAAAATATCAAATAACAATAACGTGACTAAACTACAAACAAACGCTTTAAACTGCATTGAAATAAATAGTAAATCCTTTCTGAAGGATAATGCTTGATAAATATAAACTAGTATTCCATCAGTCAATGGGAATTTATCACACAATTCATTTCCTTTATCATCATATTGGTTTTATATTGGTGTAAATGATACTTTTTTTTATATTTAAAAAAATATTTTTTTCAACATGTTAATAAGCAATATCAAGTATACTTTTCAAAAAGCAAACCTACTTAAGTAGTTAAATGTGTGTAAAAGCTTAAAATGAAAAGAAATATTTTTTAGATATTCATGGCCTACCATTATTATTTGAAACTCATTTTTCTAAAAATCGTGAAATATCAGTTACACTTCAGTCAAAATCATCGTGTTGATCTGGCATGACTCTCATAGAATTCTAGAAAAGATCCTAAAAGGGTTAAACAAAGAAAGATGGATCGAACATCTTTTATACTCGATTGCGAATTTAAAGTTAAAGGAAGCATGGTACTTGTGATTCTTAGCAAAATAAATTTTCCGGAGTGGACCTCCATTCTATTTAAAAGAGTTTCGTTGTTAAATCTACAACGGAATAAAGTTAGTCAGAAAAGAACGAAATGGCATTTACTCAAAATTAATTTAACGCTGCCTTGAGATGGTTCTACTCTTTTAATTTCATTTGGCAAACAGAAAGGGAATACACTTAAATATAAATGTAATAATTTAAAATTTCAAACTAATCAAATTATTATTGTTTTAAAACTTATTATATAAATATTAACTGAGAAAAAAAATTAAATTCGGATCACAGTTGTTTGTCGATTTAGTGGTAAATAAAATGTTTCATTTCTGAATAATTTATTCATAAATTCTCATATTTTACAGTACCTTATCACATGAAATTCAGTCACTAAAATTGGTTGCAGTGAAATGTTCATGGTGTTTTCTTTTGATTAATCACAATTTTCGCACCCATGAATATTTCGACAGCCATGGCTTGTACAGAACACAAAAACAAAAAATATGCTTAACTTTTTTTATATTATATTATGTCTTTAAGACGCCTACATAATTGTTTATTTAATGTAATAGTAACTTGAGTCATTTGTTGCAATAATTCATAGCAATTAACGGAAAACAAAACAGTACTTACTATACTTAATAACAAATTTTTTGACCCACTATTTTGATTTGATTCTTGCCTAAATTTACAAATATTTGTCATAAAACTAAACATTATTCATTTTTGTTCGGCACATTTATTTTTCTTCCGAATACTGTGTACAATTTGAAACTTTAAATATCTTCTTTTCACAAGACAGCCCAGATGCTTATAGTATACGGTATACAAAAATGTTCAATTTTTAACAGTTAGGGTTAAAGCAATTGGTTTTACATCCATCTATTTTCCTTACCATCGTAGAATCCTTGTTTAAAATATGGGAATGGTTCTTTTCCGTTTAATATGGTCCTGTGCTCTTTCAAGCGCTACATTAGAATCTTCGTTCTTGTCTATTATGTCGATTAAAAAGCAAATCGATAAGAGTTTTATAGTAGTATTGAGGATTTTCAGTGTAAAGACATTTGGTATTTCAGTCTAAATTTAGAATTGTTTGATTTTTATCAACTGAAACTGACAAAATAGTGTTACCTTCGTTTAAAATCCAATGGAAATAAATATTTTAGCATAACAAAATAATTCTAGGGTAAGTTTAATTCAATTGCAGTTTTGTGTTTAAGGCCAGTGTTAGGCGTGGAAATTTTTCAGGCTATTTTGTACGTAACCGATAGGTACTATAGCTGCCAAAAATATTTTATATCAGTGAATAAATGGTGTTTGGTTAATATTTGAAAGCAGAAATTGTCTCAAAATATTGACCTTAGAATCAATTTATTTAACAAAATATGATAAATTGGATTAATATTGTTTAATACTCTTTATGATGTCATATTTTTGTCAAATAATACACATGGTGCACTATTTAAATACAGAATTGTATATTGCATTATATACAAAAAATTGAAATTTTAGTAAAACTTTGTATTTTTTAAATTAAAAATCTAATAAACTCAAAAATTATATAATTATCATTCATTTTAAAATTAAATATATAGTTTCACATAAATTTGCATTCCTTTAATTAAGCAAAAAATATATTTCTGTCTAAAATAATAACTACTTTTACTATATTTTGAAAGTTGTAATTTATGAACACCAGTACTTAATGCTACCTACACTCTTAGAACTGTGCCTCCTAAATAAGAGGCACATTGGGAAATTTTTTGCCTCTTAAAATTAAGCGGTACATTGTGCCACCTAAAATTAGGAGGTACATTGTGCCTCCTAAAATTAAGAGATACATTGTGCCTCCTAAAATTAACAGCTACGGTGTGCCTCCTAATACATGCTGCTTTGAAATTAAGAGGCACAGTGTTTCAAAATTTAGATTTATGTGGGCGGTTTGTCTTCCTCTACTTTCGTATTTTTGTCTTGGTCTTCATTGGAAAATTGATTACCTGCACATTTTCTGTTCTTAGTACGCTTATTACGCGAATTAGATCCCATTTGTAAAAGTGTAAAGAGTTTTTGAACGGTGATAGTCTGATAGTAAAAGATAATAAAAAAACGTGATGAAGAATGAAGTTTGGCACAGAATGTAAACAAATATAATATTTTTCAACTACAGTCACAGTTAAATTATGATGCCACAAACAATCACTAATCTTATAATTAGTTATTTTCGTAATTAACCAAACAAAAAAAATGTTTACTTTAACTGCTAAAAAAAGATCGAGGAAAAAATCCGTCATTAAACGTTAGCGTTAGACGATTCAGCTGTTATTGCGCATGCGCATTCTCGAGTTCAAGGTTCGCTTGTGCCTGCTAAACGTCTCGGTGAATTTTAAGAGGAACTTTACGGGGCACATCTATCATGGTGCCGTTTAAGGGATTTGGTCGTACAGCTGTGCCTGTTATTTTGTTGTGCCTTTTAAATATAAAAGATACCTTGGCAAGGTACCGCTTATATTCATGTAATAGGAGGCACAATGCGTTTGTGCCTTATATTTATGAGTTACAGTTTTAAGAGTGTACCGGCTACCTAAGCATGTCGCTATCAGATATATTTATATTTATTTTGATACAGTTATTACTTTTTTAAACAGAAAATTAAAAAACTGCTTTGATCAAACTAAGAAAGATATAAGTAAAACAAAAATAAAATATGTTAAACTTTAAAGAAAAACAAAACTACTTTTTTTGATACCTGGCAGGAATCCAACGGTTAAGATTATTGATTCGAATCTCAAACTTTGAAGTATTTTGTTACGTTTTTTGTTAGAAATGGTCTGAAAGTTTGTGATAGGTGAGTTGATGTAGAGGTTAACTTTTTTTGGCAAGAGATTTTCAGCTTAAAATGAAAGGTAAATATTTGTGTGTTCAACTAATCTTTAAATTCAACATTTTTTACCAGAATTCTATTAATCTACGCAATTTTATATTATCCCATACATCATTTAAGGAATTTCAATGTGATATAAAAGTAACGTGTTATCATTTTTTTTTATTTGAAAAGTGTCAAGAACAAAACGATTAAAGCCGTCAAATGAATTTTATAAGATCTAGTGACATTGCTTTAATCTGCTTTAGAAGATATATAATTTTCTTCTCGTAACTTTCAGGCTGTATACTCAATATCCCATAAATCACTGAAAACACTTTCAAAGAAAGAAAAATCTTGACAGTTCACAATCCCATAAGAATGATTGGTTGAAAATGCATTCTCAACGGACTATATATAAGAAATAAATCTTTAAATAATATCAATTAAATGCTGTCAGTAGGGGAGACCGGAGATAATTTTCCATATCTTTTCCTTTTTGCTCGGGAATAATTTTTTTTATATAGTTTGAAGAAAACAAGAGCTTCTTTTCTTACACTTTTATCAACAAACTAGTAATACTGCTTTCCCTTAAGGTCAATAATAACGTTACTTCTACAGCAATTCTGTAATCCTAACATGTTAAGCTAAAAAACGTGTCCCGTATACGGGGAACATTTTTCCATCCTCCCAAAAATGCACAATGTTTTATCAACTATTCCTAAAAATTTCAACAACGGTAAAATGACATTTTTGTTATTTTTTTGGTACATTTATTGTAAATTAAAATAACCTTATAAAAATAGTATACTTAGAAAAGATAAATATCATAAAAAAACGAAAGTTTATGTTATAGTAAATTTCATTTAACAAATTTCAATAAGAGTCAGTATTATTCGAATTACAATAAACTCAAACAATTTGTCTAACCCCTAACCCTTTTTGTGTAGGCATATTTTTGTGCCGTTGCTGAAAGTAGACAAAAGTACGGCTAAAAGTTTTCAAAAATACGAATTTTTCACATGCACAACAATTTGGTGAGATTGCTTCCTGTTTCTGCAGACAAATTTTGGTGTAACATGACAAATGTTTTTCTTGTACAATCACTCTCAAGGTATGGGTAATATATGGTAATATAAGTTCTCGAGAGCTTTTCTGCTGCCACAAATTTTCCTGTTAATATCATTCCTTAAGCGGCCATGTTAGCTTCCTTTTAGTTACTATGCAGACAATTTTTAATTAAGAACAATAGTTTTTTACATTTAAAACTTCATGTGTAGTTAGATTGATTGTTCATAAATTACAAAAATTGTATTTTTTGACATATGAATAAAAAGTTACTCAATATAATATATGAATTATCAATTTAATATATGAATGAAAAGTTCATTTAATCAATGAATAAAAAACTCAATGCCAACACCAAACGAACGAAGATTTGTAGGGTTCATATATGACATCTTGCTCCATAAACCAATTTGCCATTTCGCGTCTCCAAATTGCTCATTAACAAATTAAGGTTTTATGGCGAATTTTCTTTAATTGGAAAACTAGCCCCGCTTTCCTCTATATATTGAGTTACTTATTTGAAAGCTTTATTAAAGCACATTTTATTGTATCATATTTTCATTCGATTTGAATGTGATGTCAGGTTTTTAACTGAGGCAAACGGCTGAAGACTATATTCATGACTATATTTCGGCTTTAAAACTTTTTCTTTAACATGCATTACACATTAAAATTCCACACTTTCATAAAAATACGAACTTTCATGTATTAAGAAAGACAGTGTGGTTTAACTTTTTACAAGTTTAATGATTCACTCTATCGTATGCTGAAATGACTCACGTTAGTTTAAACTCCTTTTATTTAGTTTTTATGGTACGACAGAAGTATAATATATAACAACACTTCTAGTGGAAGTTTAAGCATTCTATATAGGTCCTTTAGTGTATACTTAAATTATGTTATGACAATATGGATGCCAATTCATTTAGAATATAAAATTTTATGGTTAGTCAACCATAAAATTTACATGTCTTTCACTCTTAAAACGAAAGAGTGAAATTCACTCCTATAGGAGAAGTGCATTTTCGGCACCGGAAAGGAGTGGAAATTCTTAGGAATTATTTCTTTCTTAGTGGAATTATTTCTTTTACCCACTCCGAAAAAGAACGTGAAATTCACTCCTATAGGAGAAGTGCATTTTCGGCACGGAAAGGAGTGAAAATTAACTCAGACTGAGTTAAAACCGCTCGTTTGTTTTAAGAGTGTTGATAGAGAAACCTACAATTATCCAGACACTAACTAAAATAAAGAAGCAAATAAATACTAACTTTTAATGATTTACTATGAAACACGTTTTGGTTATCAGCGTTAAATCTTAACGGTAACATAAAAATTTAAGAATCTAATATATTTGCATTAATAAGATTGCATAAATGCGATTGCAAAAATTACCTGATCTATATATTTTTTAATTTCAAAACTAATTAAAATAAAAAGATGAACTACAATTTCATGAAATATACATTAAAAAAAGCAATCAAAAGATATTGTCATATAAATGAAATGTCCATTTACTTACTTTATTATAAATAATTATCTTCAATTGTATTGAGAAAATTCTTCATTTTGTTCTAGCTTTATGAATGCGAATCACTTTTATCACTCGTCGGAATACTCCGACAACTGCTGGTAACTTAATGATCTGATATAAAAAATATAATGTACAGTTATTAAGTTTTTTGCATTTAATGATTGTTTGATAAAATAATTTAATAAATGATATTTAAGTGAAAAGTTACATTCAATTACATAAATTTAAATATAAATTTTAATAAAATGCATTAAGCCAACAAATTATTCTCAATCAAATTTAATCTGATCCTAATTTACTTATTTAAGTAACGATATTAAGTATTTTTTAGCACAATTTTTCCCACAAACAATTTTGTGACTTCTTAAATGTGACTTTTTTATGATTAAGTTTTATTAACCAAAAGAACTCTCTATATATAATCAACTAAAAAAATTGTTTTATTTTTTAAATGCACCGTATAAAAACAAAGAAAGCCAAAAATTGGCAGTAATAAACGCAATAGTTTATTCTTGATATTAAAAATATATATTTCATGCATTTACACGCAATAAAAAACAGAAAATTATTTTTCGCAAAAGTATTTTGTACCTCGAAATTTATTTTTGAACGAAAAAGAAAGTTCGAAATAGGTTTTTCAATATTTCTTATAAAATTACATCCGAAATTTTTTAGCTACATACATCACTGAATATGGAAAAAGGGTTTTCTGCAAACACGTTGTTATAAAGATTTCATGAACAGATTATGTTCCTTCCAAAACGAAAAATTGAACAAATATTTCTGATTGAAAGAGATATTTAATTTATGAATACATCTTAAAAAAACTTCATTTATTTCAAAGGATGTGTTTACATTTCAAAAAACTTCATTTATTTCAAAGGTTGTGTTTACATTTCAAAAAGAAAGTTTACATGTTCAACAGTTGGTTATTCTAAGCATTTCTTTTTAAATTATCATCTTAGACCGAATTTTTTTGTTTCTTCCTGAAATTTACTATTTATTTTAATTCATACAAAAACGTAATATTTTTGTTTCAAAAAAAGATTGGAGTTCTTGTTTTTCTTGTACTTAATAAATATTTAATTTAATTTCTTGAATACTTTACTTTTTTGAAAAATATGTTTAATGTTAATAAAATAAAATTAGAATGAACAATTTATTTAATAAATTATGCATTTCAAAGCGAAACATAATTTATCTTAATTACTCTTTATAATTTGTAAAAAAGCACATAATTTGAATACTGTTGTTGAAAAAACATTTTTTAAACAAACATTGCAATAAAATTCATAGTTTATGAAGGAAATGCATAATCGAAAAACTCAGCCTTTTGGAATATTTCTATAATTTATTTCTAGAGCACGTAAATCATCAAAATATCACGATGACATGCTGTCAATTGTAGGTTATAAAAATATTTATTTCATATTGTCACAAAAAATATTTTTTCGCCCACAACTGTATGTACAACATTCAAAAACGCTATGATCCCATAAAAAAATCAGAATTATGTATATCTTTGAATGAAGCCGTATAACATCAGAAATATTTTCTCTTCAATCCATTGAAAAAATTCTTGGAGTAGTACTGCTAGGATATTTATAGACCAGCCACATTAACTTAACCACTGATTTTTTCTTCACTATTTCATCGTTATGTCTCATAATTCGGCAAACTCGTCGCTAGTATAATAACACTTTTAATCCATTCCATTATGATGCGTATTGTTGTAAATTTATTTCTAAATCAAATGTAGCTTAACTGCCACCTTACTACAGTTTGACTGATATGTTACAGAAAAGACCTTAACTTTATAAAGAGTTATTATTGTAGCCATTTTAACCACCACCAAATACTTTATTTCGCATTAAAGAGTAAAGAAAATTAAAAATCTTTTATATCTGCATTACTAATAATAAAGCTGACGCATTCACATAATCAAATATTTATATTTCGTCATAAAGGTCACAGTCCTATGGGATACAACATATCAAATATATAAGCGAGATAAAATAAAATAAGGTATCGAGTAGATTACATCAAGACCCTCACGTTCTTCGAGTAGGATAGAAAGAGACAGACGGAAATATTCTGACAAACAAAACCTTCAGTTCTAAACACATCACAAAATTCTTATAGTAGACCAAACTTTATAAAGAGAAATCAAGTAATTGAATTCGAAATTTCAGTTCGAAACATCCATAATTTAATTCAAACCGTGCACAAATATAATTAAAGCAAGAAAAAGTCTTTATTCTGCACACAGTTATACAAAAACTAAATTTAATTACTTTTCTTCACTATATTGCTTTACCTTTGAAAATAGGATAGAAACATCTTTGAAAATAGGTCTTAATAGTTTAGCTCAAATTCCAATACACAAATGTTGTTACCTTATGAAATAAATTTCCTAGCCTTCGAAGCTGTCCTAAATAATAACCACATTTACATAAAAGGGTTGCTAATATTTTCAACATATTTCCTAGGGACACAGTCGTTAGATACACTACAAATATAAGAGTTCAAAAAGCATCGAATACCAAAAAGAGATTTCAAAAAAGACCTTCAGCTCTAAATACACTACCCAATTCCTTTTAGTAGACGAACTTCAAAGAAAAAATGAAGTAAAAACGAATTGGGTGATTTAGGTAGTCTGGATTCTCTTTTTAAATTTTTTTTAGCCGTTGGAATTTGGTGATATTGTTATCCACTTTGGATTTACCAGGAAGTCCCGTCGCAATTCTGAAAGTGAAATCAGCTGTTATATATATATCAACTTCAACGTTATTGAGTTTCTGTCTTTTATGTGATTTTCAAATGGCCTGAGTAATTTACACTGTTAAAAATTTTGTGCTTGGTTTCACCATGATATTGGTTCCTAGTAGCTGCAACTTCATTCGTTAAAAAGTTATTCATGGTGACCCAACGTGCTCCCTTCTCCCCCATTGTTAATTAGGCATAAAATGTATTTGATAAATTTTCAGTGTTATTATTTGATTATCCAAAATCATCTTTGAAAATTTTCGATCCTAAGTAATGAATTCCATATAAATTAAGTAATAGAAATTTAGTCTATTAAAAAAAGGCAAGTTTGCACATGCTACACTAAGAAAATTTAGCACTTTTTTACCTTCTATTAGAAAACAAGCTTATACATTTCGGATAAATTAAAAAATTAATTGATTTTAATATTTTTTGTATCTGTATAAATTATACTTTTCAATTTAATTTCCTTAAGATTTTTGATTTGGTACGAATAGTTTTTTATGTAAAAGAAGCTGATATATAAAACATTTGTATTTTTAATTGAAAAATAACCAATTATATTACAGATTCAATTTAGAGAAAACTTAAAGGGACAACGTAATTAGATTCTGAAATCATTTAACTCATATCAAGTAAACCTTCATTCATAAACAAAGCATGCAACTACTTTAATCCTGTTTCATAACAACATTACTTTTTGTTTCAGATCAAATTTTGGCAATGTAATACAGCTTTATTAAAATGTTTTAAAAAAAACGTCGACTAAAAATAATTACCCGGACATTCGAATTTTTTTTGCCGTGAAAGTAATTAAAATAAAGCTTATCCATATGTTTGTTTAAAAGGGGATTTTTAATCACATCTTAAAATTAAGTAACGTAGTCCTGATTTCGACCGGCTTTAGATTATTCAAATAAGTTAGATTATTTTTAATTAGTAAAAATGCTAACCGAACAGCTAAATGTTGAAAATTATCAAGTACATATGAAAATTTTTCTACAAACTTCTTTCTTTCCTAAAATGTTCATAAGATGAAGCTTAAGGGGAAATTTTCTAATGGGACTTTACCCTTCTTCAATTTTGTCAATTCAACTAATATCCTTATTTTAATAACAATGTTGTCAATGTCGGAATTTAAAACATGTACAAGTGTTATCTTGACTAGTTATTAGATTAAGATTATTTTTAGCTATTTTAATTAAGAAAACGCTTCAAGGAACGGATTAATCGAAATTTTAAATAAGTTTTTTTTTTTCAAAAAATAAGAATGGGTCGACAACTGATGTTAAAATATTTAGATTTTTAGGAATATATGTACCTTGAATAAGAAAAACAAAATATCAAAACATATAAAAATTACACATTACACAATATTACTGTTAGTTATTGGTTGGGAAAATAAAGAAATTATAAGCAATTTTGTAATTACCTTTCAATTAGATTGAATAAAAATAATATTTTCTTACTTAGATTATAACCTATAAATTTAAGATTATTGCTAATATCAAAACATAATGTCTATAAAATGTAAAATTCGTTTGTTGGCATTATTGATATTGACTGAAAGTTCAAGGATTTCTTGTCAAAGAAGAAAATTCCAAGAATTCTTACCAATTTTTAAAGCTTTTAATTACACACTTATTAAAGGTTAATAATAAGAAATAGACTATATGCAGCTATGTTTTTCCTTTTTCTGTGTAATGTCTGTGTGTGTATTAATACACTCAAATAAGCCCGTTACTAATAATTGTGTCATTTAATCTCATATAAAAAACAAAATCAAAAATATAAAGTTATTTATAGTTATGTTACACAAATCTCTAATTTCGTTTAATTGATTTTTTTTTTTGCAATTAGGAATGGCTAAAGGACAACTTCGGAAGTACCAATAAAAAACACTGAAACCTTAGATAAATAATGTAATTCCTTTTCAAATATAATATCTTTGATTCAAAAAGTTAAGAGAAATTCAGATTTTCTTTAAAAAACGAACGTGCTATGCAAGAAACTCAGTTCTTAGTCATCCTTTTTTTCTAAATCATTAAAGATTAACCTTAATCTTGTTGAACAGAAAAATTGAGAAGGATTAAACAAATAAAATTTTGGGTCAATCCATGAATTGTATATTAAAAGTATTATTGAAACATTTACTCAAATGGAATATATACATAAAAACAAGCAAACTATCATGAAATAGGTGTGAAAAGAATCTTATCTACATAAAGCTACAGGAAACGTCGTTTCTTAGTGTCGTGGGCCATTTAGAGTAAGCCATCAGAGAAAATAGTGAATACGTGCTTAGACTAACTTTGGCAAATTGCCTCTAATTCCGAGGAATTAACATGTATACCAAACGGTGGTTTTCCTCTTTCATATACATTTTAGGACCCGAGTTTGTGTGAATCTGCATCGTAAAATAAAAGACCCCTTCAGGCTACATCACGACACATGATGTGCTTTTGGGACTTTATACTAAAAGACAATTGACTATGAAATCTGCACTTTAAGAACTAAATTAGTATATCTCCATTTAAAGAACATCATTAACGCTGAAAGTGATATCAGTGCATATCGTTGCTATTTTAATATTTTGGGATTGTCGTAAAAAGTTTATTTTTTTTTAATGTATGAAAATTTGCTTTTGATGCCATATGCAATGAAAATGTGCATCAAAAACAGCGAAAGTGTGAAAATCGATTGATTTTTGAGGATATACTCCTCTAATTAAAAGTTACAAAAGTAGAAAAGTTTTAAGTACTATAGCTGTATGTTTTTTTTTTATTTTGAAGCACTAGCGTATAAAAAAAACCTGAACAACAGTAACAAAAATATTGAAATAATTAAAATGTTTTTTAAGTAAACAATTCCATAAAACTAATATTTCTAACACTTAAAATATATTTGTATATATTTTTAATATATTTTTATATTTTATTTATAATTCAATATATTTATTTATATTTTATTTATTACATTTATATTTTAATATATTTTTAATATGTATTACAAATTACATTTCAAAGCATACATGATGCCAAAATCTTAAGGTTACAACAAAAATACCATATACCATTTAAAATGTAACAATTTTTTTATTTAGGAATGCAGTACTCGTTTGATATTTATTTACAAATAACCTTATTTAAAAAAAATGCAAGGCATTAAAGACTATTTGAAATGCTAATTAAATTTCGTTAACTAATTATATGTATACTTTTAACACACAAAACTATTTTATTTTATTTTAAAATGTGTGTCCAATTCTCAAAAATTCTTGTGTTGTAAAAAGGACAGGTGAGTATAAGGAAAAAGGATTATGATGAGTATATATATTATATATATATATAATATATATATATATATATATATATATATATATATATATATATATATATATATATATATAATATATATATATATATATATTATATATATATATATATATATATATATATATTTTATATATATATAATATATATATATATATATATATATATATATATATATATATATATATATATATATATATATATATATATATATTATATATATATATATATATATATATATATATATATATATATATATATATATATATATATATATATATATATATATATATATATATAATTATATATATATTTATATAATATTTAAATATTGTAATATTAACTTATGTATTACTGATAATATATATATAATTATCATTCCATGGCTGGGATTGGAGTGGGATGGGAATTAGTAATAGTTGAATGAGACTTGAAGTAGATACTAATCTTGAATTTGAAGATTAAAGCTCAGTTGTCTAGTGGTGTTTTAGTTTTGGGGAATAGGCTTGAAGTGCTCTTGTTGGGTATTGCTCTCTATAAAGTTGCTAAAGGTGTAACTTTGTGAGTGAGAGTGTAATTTGCTGAATAAAGTAATTTGATTTTGTGAACTGTATTGTGCTTTAAAAGAACCCAGAAATTTCGTAACAATATATTATGAAGAGTTTTTAAACTAATAATGAATACCTTATAAATTAGTCTTGGACCGCTGTGGGTCAATGAAATTTGACTTGTTCTAAGGAAAAGAAAAATAAACTACTCCCAAGTATATTTACAAAATGCGGGACTGGCTTCGTCGATCCACTAACACTGAAGAACCAAAACTTTACCAAGCAGAAAACAGAGATCGAAAGCTTCCGACCAATTCACATTTACCAAAAACAGAAAGGATCAAACGGAAGAATCCATAAGCGCGGCACGGTAGCAAAAGAAGAATCGGCCGGTCAGGGTTCCTCATTATACGTTATAATTAGAAGATATGCAAATAGTTAGAATAAAATACTTACATGCCAATCCCACTTCACGCTGAAAAAAATGTTGTTGCATGCCCTTATAGGCCAGCAGTGCTATACCAGGTCCATGATATCGTACACCCTCTAAAAATCCAATACCATATACATTGTTGGCAAAGTTACTAAAAAAACTGGTCTGTCTGAAATCACTCTACAGATCGAACTAAAATAGCTACGGACTTCAAATTTGGTACAAGAGTTCTCAATGTTTGTCGAACGGCATAATAAGGTATTTGAGAAAATCACGCATGAACCCATTATAGATGAAGAACTTATTAGGTTTTCAAGTTATTGAAATGACCTTATTGGGTACATAATTATCTTCACATGTATTGAGTTATTGCGCGATAATTGAAAGTGGTGTTGTGTTACACCCCTCTAGTGTTTGACTAAGAATAAATTTTTCATGTATTGACACAAATATAAAACGTTATATATTTTTGCAGATCTCAACCAACAAATGGCTGTACTTGTATAAATTTCCACTCCGTCAAGACACATTGCTTATCTATTCACCAACATAGTAGAATTTACCTTTACACGTATGCGTCTAAAACTTCACAATTTCATTTTACCTGTCCATCGATTGAGACTAATGAATCATGAAATATTCATAGAAATGCTTTTCGACTACTTTAAGAATAGATTAACGGTTCTCAAGGAAGGAAGCCAATGATGAGAATAAAAGATGGAAGAGAGAAAAAAAAGATGGTTTGTTAATGCTTGAGTATATTTGTGATATCTTACTTTGGTAGCTATCGAATGGTTAGAAAGTTAACTAGCAGGAATAATTTTTATACATGTCATTTTTTAACTTTCGTGTCAAATTAATGGATTCCCGAAAGGTTGTGCTATCGATTGTATAATGTTGCGTAGATTGATAACCGAATTTCGCTATTTTGTGTGCTATAACGTAGAAAAAGACAATTTAGGCTTAATTCTTTATCTTGTTTCGTTAAAATTGTTTCTGCAGGAGGTATGATCTGTACAATGGTTAACTTTTTAAAAGATCAGTGACTTATTATGTCTAAGCAAACGAAAAAAAAATCGAATTTTAGAATTGTATCAGTTAAGTAATTAACCTAAAAAAAACCGATTTTAATAATACTTATAAATCGATAGTTATTAGAGAACAATATTACAAACTAATACAAAACGGAGGTTTAAAAGCATAAAGACACACATAAGATTAAATAGAATTTTAATACAAATTTTAAATAACCTACATCCTATTTAAAGCCAATTGTAAAAATAATTAAATACTTGACCTAACGTCAAAGTATTACATTATATGAATAGAGCTTTATGGTGTTTGCATCGAACAATTTTAAATATACTTCAAACATCAAATGTCCATTAACAGAATTACCAGTTCTTTCAATGATGTATATTGTACTTTGTTTCATTACGCTTCCTTCAAATGGATATCCAACCATTCCCATCCGTTTCCTCTGTCATTAAATGCTAAATCAGGAACTTCGATTGAACACTGAGAAAACCATTAGAACAAACTATCAGAGGCCTTAATGCAATGGTAAATAACCTTATTTTACGTTAAATAAGTTCAACTTTAGAAGAAAAAAAATTCACATATTTACGATAAACACTAACTCAACTGATTTACTGATCTTGGACCGAATTGATTTAATATTATTTTTTTAATAAAAACTATGCATGCTGGTTGAAATTTAAGGGCGGAAAAGTGAAAAACACTGGTCAGAAATGTGATTGTATAGAAGCGGTATTGGGTTTTGTTTGTTTAAGATGTTGACTGCCATATACTCACAGCTTTTGTGTTTTAGAGGTTTCGTGTTTAAGACTATATATTGCTCACTTTTTCAACTATGTTTTTTTTTATTTGTCTATGCTTCAAAAGTAACATGTTATTCAAACCCACGCATTTTTGTATGACGCACAAAACAAAAACCTAAAACCAAAGGATTGACGTACAAAACAAAAACCTAGTTTACAGCAATTAATATGGTACGCTCAGTGTAAAAACAATATAATACCATGTATTCTATAGCAGCGTTTTTCAACTGGTGAGTCACGACCCACCAGTTTAGCTCTAGTACGTTGCGTAATTGTTACAAGTGTCACTAACCAGATTTGTAGAAGTGGCCAAAGCGCCTAATACGGAAAGCGTCTTGAAATTTGGAACTATGTATAAAGAGAGGAAGGGAGACGGGTATCGGGGACTTGACTGCAAAATTAGAAGACACGGCTATTAAGAAGTCAAATATTAAAATGTATACAATCAGAGTACGTGTATTGCTATTCTATGCATATGATGCACGTTTAATCAGTTTTCTCTGGGTGGCGCTAGTGCATAAGAAAATCTCCATTGTATATACGAATGCATGGGTGGACTATGAGAGGGACGCTTCTTTATTCTGATAAGGAAAGGATAAATGCCATCTGTAGAAAGTTGAATAACACCACTCTAATGTTTTAAACCGCAAACTCAGCTACCAGTTTCAACCCATACAAATTCGACGGTATTTCCTTACAGTTTATTATGTCAAATTGAGAATTTGTGTTGTTATTTCATTGACTGATCGATGTCAAACTGAAACTTTTCTCTGTGGATGAAAGGCTATTTATCTTCTTTTGAAACCTTAGTAAAAAGTTTTAAACATACAATTTGCAAAAATTACATATATTCTTTTAACTTAGATTATTTTTAAAGCTTCGTGCTTATAAAGTGAATTACTTTTTTGTAATATAAATTCACTATCAAATTACATCATAAATATTATGGTTTTACTTAATGAATGTTGAATGAAAACGGAAACACAAAATACTCCTAAATAATGAAAAACACTGGAATTGAAGGTTATTATTTTATTAAAAAAAACGAACATTATTTGCAAAATTATAAAAGAAAATTTGCTTGTTTGTGATAAACTCCAAACCGAAAACTAAATTATTAATTATATTTGTCGTGATGGGGTCTAGTGGTAGTAGTACTGTTCTGAGGAAAATAATCAATTAAGGAAAGAATCATTTACTTATAACATGCGTTGTGTCTTTTCACAATAACACCAGTTTCAACCAAATTATTTCTTAAGATAAGATTAGATAAACTTTAGACAAATTCCAAAAGTTAATTATTTTTTTATTAAAGTCTGAGAGAGGCACACATGATACATTATATACATGGAAGGGTACCTTTAGTCCGGTAAAGAGTCGCTAAATATCCATGCTTACACTAGATAAGGTTGTTTCTTTTAACAATATACAGCGTAGTTATGACAGAGCTTTTCACATTTTTACTTGTCGTTAACTGGAGGACCTCTAAGTCCAACCAACGTCTACCACAGTCTAACAGAATCTAACTAAAATCTAACTAAAGTCTGGTCCGATCGTAGGAAGGAGAAAAAGGGCCTGCCCCCAAAGGTCAGCCATTGGTCTCGTTGAGTCAAGGAGGGCGTGTTAAACCACTTTCGCGGGCTTTTCATCACATCTCACTGGTTGAGTCTGGTCTAGTACAAATCCTGTATGATTCCAGGAATTACTGAGAGGCCGTCTGCAGTCGTTAGTGAACATGTATTGTTTACACCCGACAGAAAGGCGTCTATTGGCGTGGTTTTTTGCTGGAAAACCCGCCAGTCGTTGCACAGTTGGCTGAGTATTGCACAAATGGCGAAGTTGTTTTTGTGGTGAAAGAACACTTCAGCACATCTCCACCCTTCCGTCAAAAAAAAAAAAATTCGGTGCACATTTGAATGCAATCTGTACGCTCTTCCTTCACACCTGACAAACGAAAAAAACACAAACTCTCACCACTCTTTAGCAGCCATGAGGACGTGACACCATAATTATCGAGAAATTTTACTATCACCACTGTAGAATATTTGCTGAACTTGATTGGTTTCCCTTTTGTTTTGAAAAGGAGCATTGAACACGGAGGGTCTTCGTCTATTGCCGTTGCCGAAACCAACCGCCGAAGGTAAGATTTTAGCTGCATTCCATGTCCTGCAGGGAACGGTGGCCAGTCGGTGATCAATCGACGAATCTTCTACGAGGCCGGCCTCAGAGCGGCAGTGAAACTTGACACCACTCAGACGGGGACATCCCATCTGGTCTTTTGTGTCGAGCTTTCGAGGGCTCGGTCCGATGACTCCGTTGTAGACAGCAGTATACGCTCTTGGGTGTAGGGGGTCTGCCAAAGTGACGAAGGAGGGGTCATCCCTCGATGTCTGAGGTAGGCCAACCCAGCGCTTTGAACAGCTGTGGTTTGGGGAAAAGGACATCTGGTGACTTCTTTCGGACATCTCCGTTGCTTTTTGACACTTCCGTTGCTAAAACTGTATTGGCTCGCGTAGACAGGCGCGGGATCTTCCCATGATATCTGTTTGCTAGGCCAGATCCAGCTTCGGAATGGTGGGTGTAGTCTTGTATAGTCCTCCGGGGCTTTTGTGTAGGTGAGAAGGCTGTGGAATGTTACTCTTCTCCATAGCTGGTTGGGTGTGTGACGTGTGGGGTGAGGTGAAACGTTGTTCTCCACCGCCTGCCATCGGCAAACTGGCTGATCCATGTTGACGAACGACACTGATACTGCGGTTTTTGATGGTTGTGGGTGTTTTTAGCTAGTATCTGTGATAGTGTCTCTTGAAAAGTTTTCATTAGCACTCACTGGATTTAATCTTTCGTTTTTCAAAGTTCATTTATTACGGTGTTGTAAGATACTCATCAGTAAATGTCTCATAAGTGTACCACTCTCTCAAAAAAAATCCTTCCTTAATTTTTAGATAAAAAGTTTCCGATCACAAACAACAAAAAGCGTTTTCTAGAAAAGAAAAAAAAATCCTAGCAGGATGAAAAGAATCAAACAAAATTTTAAACAATGTTAAATTTAGAAGTTTTTAATAATATCCTTTTCCCGAATAAAATATTTTATCGAGATGGTAAGCCTTTACCAATCATCTATCCTTCAGACAAACCTAGCGTAGTTAAAAGGAAGTTTCAAAACTGGGTTCAACCTTTCACACAATCCAAATTCCATCGTATTCAACAAAAAACAAGCCATTACTTTAGACATGACTCTCTCAGAGAACACTGATTTTTACGGTCTTTAAGAAAAAAATGGTTTCACTCGCGGCACCATCTGTCGTGAAGGGGTCTAGTGGTAGTAGTACTATTCTGAGGAAAATAATCAATTAAGGAAAGAATCATTTACTTATAACATGCGTTGTGTCTTTTCACAATAACACCAGTTTCAACCAAATTATTTCTTAAGATAAGATTAGATAAACTTTAGACAAATTCCAAAAGTTACTTATTTTTTTATTAAAGTCTGAGAGAGGCACACATGATACATTATAGACATGGAAGGGTACCTTTAGTCCGGTGAAGAGTCGCTAAATATCCATGCTTACACTAGATAAGGTTGTTTCTTTTAACAATATACAGCGTAGTTATGACAGAGTTTTTCACATTTTTACTTGTCGTTAACTGGAGGACCTCTAAGTGCAACCAACGTCTACCACAGTCTAACAGAATCTAACTAAAGTCTGGTCCGATCGTAGGAAGGAGAAAAAGGGCCTGCCCCCAAAGGTCAGCCATTGGTCTCGTTGAGTCAAGGAGGGCGTGTTAAACCACTTTCGCGGGCTTTTTATCACATCTCACTGGTTGAGTCTGGTCTAGTACAAATCCTGTATGATTCCAGGAATTACTGAGAGGCCGTCTGCAGTCGTTAGTGAACATGTATTGTTTACACCCGACAGAAAGGCGTCTATTGGCGTGGTTTTTTGCTGGAAAACCCGCCAGTCGTTGCACAGTTGGCTGAGTATTGCACAAATGGCGAAGTTGTTTTTGTGGTGAAAGAACACTTCAGCACAATATTATAACTAGATTAGTAATAAATTTGACATATTTCATAAATAATGAAAGATACATTAAGGCTAGATTACTTAGAATGATCTTTATTAAGCCGTATTAACCAAAAATTTGATATATAGACAAATTCATAAATTGAACGTTTTAGAAATATCTTTTGAAGAAATAAATTAGTATAAAAATCCCGTTAGAATACAATGGATATAAAATGGATCAAAAACCTTATAAACTACCAAAATATGAATAAATCATGACCACACTTCAAATGTAACACACTTCTAAATTACCGGACGTTCAGGTACATCCGTCCCTATTAAAGTTAGAAGTAATGTATATTGAAAAAGATTGATAAAAAAAGGCAGTTGATCCACGTTATAACATAGCACGTAGGCCCTTCTTCTACTGTATTATGGATATAAGGTATACGTGACGCGTTTCTATCATTGCAAAGCACAGAATAAAGGAAGAATGACTTCCTTTCGTTGCATTGGAAGGTAAAAATTATGTGTCTCAAGACTTTCAATCGGGCACTTTTCTGAAACTGTGGAATAATTTTCGGATAAGTATAATTAAGTTTGACTGTGGTGGAACAGTGAAAAATTAATGGATAGCGTAAGTGCGAAAGTTTTCTAGTTAGCGGAAAAGAGTCAGGGGGAAAAGATTTAGTTAAAGTCATTAGTTAATTTTTATGTAATATTACTACGTATCATTAAATTTGTTTAAAGTAAACTTTTTAAATATTTTAGATACTAACTATTAATAAAAGCTTAATTAATTAATTTAACTATCGCTATGTTATTAAATTTTACAGGTTATATCTTATTTTAACAAAATTGTATCAAATGAAAATAACCAATATTTTAAAATGGTGATAAATTCATTGCAGAATTAGAACTTGTTGATGAAAATCAGAGAATTATGTGGGCACTAGTAAAATGACGTAATAGTCTTTCCAAAATTTGCATAGGTACACATGTTTTGTTGTGAAACTGTCAGATAAACAATTTTGTATTTGGAAACTTAAACTCATCTACATATTTTCGAGCCATTGATATTATGTTTTAAATATCATATTTATAGATTTTCTAAGCAAATAATTGTTTTCTTACCCTTTATTACTACCAACTTTTTAAATGCAAAATTTATATTACATGTCAAATACTCTCTGTGTAAGTTATTAAAAATATGAATTGATGTGAAATTTAAATGGACAAACTTATATCATATGTACGTTAGTATAAACCAGTTATGAGAAACTAATATATAATAATTTCTTGGGTTTAAACGAAAATAATTTAACGAAAATAATATAACTCATAGCACATTTTAATATAATATTATATAAAACATTTAAACTTCAAAAGAATAATATAACGCCATTAATAAAATTCAGCTCACAATTCTTTTAAGTTTTTAATACATTAATCATAATATAACCAAACAATTTCAATCCCGCTCCAAATTATCTCCATTAAGTCTAATAAAATATTAATGATCCACTCTAACCCAATAATGCCACGCAAAAAAACTAATTTTTCAATCATTTTCAGTGCAGGTGTTTCAAACTATTTTGCCGATCATTTGTTACCTAACAAATTTGCGACCTCAGCACGAGGAGAATCTAATTTTTTTTCCATATCCGCGGGGATCAAATCCTTATCTGCATCCTTTCGTTGAAATTCGTTAACGTGAACCACATCGGGTGATTGATAACCTGTAGCATAGATCGGAACCCGCGATGTTCATTAATTTCATATTACTCCTAGACGCTTCCGTTGGGTTAAGTCGGTTGGAGAAAATATCAACTGAAATTTTCTGTGAAATTTTTAGCCTTCACACTATGTTTATAGTGTAAAGGGTACTAAAACTGCAGCCAAGGACTTATGTTTCATAGGCCCCGTTAGGCCCGTGCCTAGGATATCCTAAATTTCAGTTTCTTTTATGATAAACGTTGAAGACGCTCAAAATTTTAGCATATTTTAGGATATTGTAGGCCTTTCTCTTCTTTAGCTTACCTTTGACTTAGACATTGACTCAACATGATTGCTCTGATCCATAGATATCATAGTTAAAGTATTAGATTGGCAGATCACGTGACCTCCAATGCTAACGACGGGACGCGCATGGAGGCCAAATAAGAGGGCAAAATGGCCAGTGTTGCTGCCACTTTAAGGAGAAAAATACTACAAAAAAATACCATCCAATTCTAAAATTACAAAAAAATATCGTAAAAATACTAGCTGCATTTTGGAATCTTTTTAGTGACTTTAAATCCTTTTCTAGTATTTTTGTAATTTTAAAATTAGATGGTATTTTTTCGTAGTATTTTTCTCCTTAAAG
Source organism: Oedothorax gibbosus (assembly GCA_019343175.1). NCBI lineage: Eukaryota > Metazoa > Arthropoda > Arachnida > Araneae > Linyphiidae > Oedothorax > Oedothorax gibbosus. The sequence continues at coordinate 21,370,579 of CM033278.1, forward strand.
TGGCATAAACACTGTCCATTTTCCCCTCTTATTTGGCATCCATGCACGTCCCGTCGTTAGCATTGGAGGTCACGTGATCTGCCAATCTAATACTTTAACTATGATATCTATGGTCTGATCAATGTAATAAGAAAGACGATGGAAACAACTTATCACACCAGCCAACTAGAACTATAATTAAGGGCAATCAAGCACAATGAATTTCATAAGGGCCCCAAAAAATTGGTAGTTCCTATAGTCTTTGGTTTCCTAGATCTGGCCCTGTCTACAGTATAACCTGGTTAAAGCGTCATTCAAGGGAACGCGATGTTTATGACTTAATAAACGAAAAACGTTATAAACAAGGTTGAATATTAAGTTTTAAGAAATCTTCTCAATTACGTATTATATACACATATTATTAATCAAAGTTTTAAAATGACATCAATTAAATAAATTTTACCATAATAGCTATTAGTTGAAGTTTTATCAAAATAATTTATAATTATTAATTCTAAATGAATTAAATATAATATTATTTTACAGCTTATTCGATTCAGCCATTTTGACAGCTATGACATTAAAGTACTGATTGTTTAAATTAAAATTTAATCTCTCAAAACTCAAAATAATTTAGATCACTTTGGGTACCATGGATGTTTTTTTCGACAGTTTAGACTTCTATTAAACTCTTTAGCAAAAAAAACTGTAACAGGTTTAATGGCTTTTACAACATTTTCCAACTAAATAATCAAAGTTGATCAATGGAAATGGGGAAATTGCCCCTAAGGATATTGATAAAGTATTCCGGAGGTGCAAAAAGTTTTAATGGAGGTGGTATCGATGATTGTATTATATTTATTTTTGTAATTATTTGAAATAAGAAGTTGGTGAACAAAACGGGACATTTCTAAAAGAAAAATTTCTATATTAAAGTTTTCTACATGTAATGTGTGTTTCTACTTCATCATGGAAATCCTGAACATCAACATGATTGACAATAACAATGTCACATACTGAGCGTCTTATAATGAAACTAACTCGTTGGGTGTACAAATGAAGAGCGAACTTATTGGAAAAACGTGAATTGGTACAAAAAGGTGAAAACGAGTTAACGAGCTTTAAAGTTTTTAGTATGTACTTAGATCTGTTAAAAATGGTATTTGCAAACGGTAAAAAAACGTACTTAACATAAAGTTTTAAAAAAGGGAGAACTTTTTTATATTTGAAGGAAGGAATAACATGCCTATTGACACAAAAATCTAAATTTCTTCAAAAACGTCACATAGCACGTCCTTCCAATGAGTTCTTCAAATATAAAATACTGCATTGAGTAATGCTCGTCTTAAAACATACATGATTTTGCTGATTAATCATTTGCAAATTAGACATTTTCATAGTAATTATTAATAAACACGAAAAGAATAATTTTGAAGTAAAGATTGTAATTATTATTTTCTTTATAAAATATCAAAATGAATTAATATCCGGTATACTAAAACCGCATGTCTTATGAAGATAATAAACATATTTTTATACCGCATTTATTTTATTACTGTAAATTTGTGTCATTTTATCAAACAAATTATAATATGATTTCGAAGAATAAAAACCTCGTTCCTTTGAAACAAAATTACTTACTTTCAGAGATGCCTATACGAAAGTTATGTCATTTTCCTTATAAATATAATTAACTGTCAGCATTTTTGAAACTTTCATGAACACGATGACAAACAAATTACTATCCAAAAATACGAGAATAATAATAGCTTTTAAAGAATAGATATACACATTGAGGTTGAAACTTTTGACAGGTTCTTATACTTTAATTTCATAGTGACATTAAATAACAGAATTAAATTTAAGAAGAATGTGACTTTGAATTCAAAAAAGTAAAATATCTTAGTAATACGCTGTTGTTAACAAATCTGATAAATCATATTTATTATAATTCATTAACTTTGTGATGGTAGTTTTCAAACACACTTGCTAATGACAGTGAAATATGTTTTTCGGTTAAATAAGTAATGTACAATACTAATTATAACTTTAATTAAACTATTTATTTTCTATACTTTTCATTTACTGAGTATAGAAAAATGTTACTAAAATTGAATGCATTAGTTTTAAGAATCTCAGCAGTGCGGTAAATTTTTGTTGCTTTAATATTTTGGGGATAAGGCGTAAAGAACTTACAACATCGTTAAAATAACTTCATTTTAATGTTACTTGTTTAATTGATAAGTTTCACACTGATTAATTGTTTGTTTAATGTTTAAGTTTTGAAAAATAAAATGAAAAAATAATATTGCTCAATAACTATATTAGTTATTTTATTAGTCGAATCCAATCCCGGATAAGGCGTTGTCCCGAGTACACGCCGAGAACGTACTCATTATATCTGTGGGTCTGAAAGTCCTGTGGGTGGCCATAGCGCAGTACCAGGGGTGCAGGTTTTCTGGAGAAATTGCCCCTCCCCTCCAACGACGTGCCTAAATTGAGTAGGTGGCACTCTCTCAAGCAGAAGTCAGACATGCCTTCTCACGGGTACTCACAGCAAAATGTAAGCTACTGCAACGGATCCCATTGGCAACTGCCCCATTGCCTGGCGGCACACGACAATAACAACATTGGATCTACATTCATTTAACCTAAGTATAATAGGCTACTCTAACTATTTGTATATTATAATGCTTTTAAGATTAAAAAATAACATCGTTTTACAAAGAAAAAAATGAATAGTTAAAATGAATGAAAGCGTACTTATTAAAAGAGTTATTGTATGATATAAACGCAATCATGAATAATCACCGAAACCCTTTTCAAGGCAATATCGTTAAATTCGATAAAAGTAACACTCATAATTTTATAATTTTTCAAAACTTCATGATAATAGAGTCGTTTATAAAATATACATCGGAAAATGATATCTATAATCTATATGAAGTTAATTTATGAATACAAGGAAGAACCATTAGCATATCTCAAAATATAAGGGCTAAATCTGGACTTCAAGCACACTGCATCACGTAACTTTGGAGAGATATGAACACAATATCCACTGAAAGGATACGCTGTAATTACTGGAACGACGTTATAATTATTAGATTAAATTGCCGCAATTCCAAGTTCCCGACAACGTTTAAATGGTCACCTAAATGGAGGCAACGAGTTTATTCTCTCAGTAACTGTTTAGAGTTGGTAGTGTGTTGTTCTGCCGTTATGTGGGTACAGTATAAACAAAATTGAAAACTCTTCATTGTCGAAAATGTTTACTTTAAACATATAATGCAATATTCATTAAAATAAATCCAAATAAAAATATTTTTCATTTAACAATTAAATTAATTTTTTCTTTACAAATTAATTGCGACGTTTAAGATTTGTCGCTAAACTAATAACTAAAATCAAAACTCGATTATTTTGGATCATTATTTAACAATTTATATTTTATCGCATTAAGAAAGAAAATTGTTTGTTTTCTATTTTTACTCCGTGCATTGGAAAACGTGCAATTAAATTTTAGTTCTGAATAATTTCGATAAAAAATTAAATTTAAAATAATGTTGCACCTAGTAATTAACAAATTCAAAGTTTTATTTTAATTACACATATAATCATAATTAGTTTACGTTTATGATAAATTGAAAAAATAAATCTGTTGTAACTACGAAAAAGTAAATAATTAAGGCTGGTCGCTAATGAATATTTTTTTCCAATTTTATCAGAAAAGAAATATAAAAAATACTTAATGTTTAAACTCTAAAATTAATTTGTTTAATGACGCGGCACAAAATATAATTTAACCTATTTATATTTTAAAACGGTCTAAATTTTTATGTTTTAAGAAAATACCTGTGTACAGATTAGTATGCCAGGGGCAAATAAATATTAATTGTTATTGAAGAATTTTTGTTAGTTATTATAGTTAGTCTATGCTAACAACTTTTTATGTGTAGCTCCACTTAAAATTTGCCCAGTGCACAAATTTTGAGCAAATTTCATGGAGGTAAACAAACAATTTATTCTATATTCTTTCGGGTTTTTTTATATTACCTTGTATTTTAAACATTATACGATGAAAGAAAATAAGAAATAGTTAAAAATTGCAACAATTAATCAGAAATAATTAACTTGCTATTATTTTGCACGTATCGCTAAAATTTATTAATTGTTTTTTAAGTAAACAATAGTTTAGAGCCAAATCGCGTTTAATTAAAAAAATTACTGTTTAAGATGTTAAAATAGACTCGGTCATTCAGACATAATCTAAAAGTGAGATTTTACGGCAAATCAAAATATTATAAGAATATAAACATTTCACAACATACATTGATACTGTCAGTACTTTTTAGGTTCTTCTGCAAAATTTCGCTTTCTAGAAAATATTAAATTTTTGTCACTGAATAAATAGAGACTTTAATATTATCTTATTCATGAAATTCGTGGTCAAGATACATTTTTTGATATATTTATTTGGTTATAGAATAAAAGTTTTTTCGGAGATTATAGATCCGTAAAAAAATATTAAGTTGTTTGCATAACATGGGACATGTAATATTCAGCAAATAAAAAGAATCCTTTAAACCATTGTCACGGAGGAAAGCTTCCATAATTTAACTATTATATAACCAAAATTCATTTGTTCGCGCGCGCGTTTGACATAAAAATATACATCTCGGTCAATAATACTTGCAAAAAGACAGTCTTCCTTCAGCGTATGAAACTAACTACACACACACAAAAGATGCAAACGAAACGATATCCCTCACCAAATGAGCTACCTGTTACAATCTTTACAATATTTGAATGGACCATTTCAAAAAAACCTTCATCGACTATTCTTCCTACACTACAGCTGAAGGATTTATGAAACAAAATCTTTCATTTATTCTCAGAGGTAAGTCCCAATCGAAATAGAAGATCTCTTTCTAATAAAACCTTTATTTTCCCTTAAGATTTTTCCTGCGATTTCTGGTTTATTAGTTTTATTCGAAGTGTAGTGTTGATTCATGTTCAACAAGTTCTTCAAGTTTGATTTGTGATCACCAAGTAGAAAGATATTGTGGGAAAATAACTAACACTGTGTTATTTCTTCTGCTCAACGAAGAGTGCAATTGGCTCTTGGACGATTATAAATAAAATGATTTTTTAAAATAATTTATTGTAATGGTGAAATTTGGGAAAAACACAATGGATTAATGACTCTTTTTTACATTGTCCATTAATAATAGTTATTGTTGTTTTAAGAAGAAAGTTGTAATGCTGTAGATACAAGTGTTAAACTCGTATTTTAGGAAAATGACAGTGTAAGCGTTCTTTTCTAATGTAATAAGTAAAAAGAATATATTGTGGGATTGCAAAAACATTAGTTTTCATCTTATGTTGGTTCTTTAAAAGGAAACATCTTTAAAATTTGATTAAAATCAACGATAAAAAGTATTAATTAGTTTCATATTCATATTTGAAAATTGTTTTGTCCTTTCTTTCGTAAATATGAAGTCACATTATTTATTATTTTAAAGTACAATTCTTGCATACAAATTTAACTTTTTTGCCAACGTTGTTCAATACATTTCATATATTTAGCTTAAGAAATGTAATAACAACTTTGTATTCGAATGTACTTTGACAAAGTTGACATTCTAATTGTAGATAAATTATACAATCTAATATATATTATATGAAAACAGCAAAATGTCACAAATGAAGTAATTGAACTCAAAATAGGGTCACGCAACACTAGTTTAGTTATGATAGTAATATTTAAATCATTTAAAATACTTATGGAACTTTTTCCTACTTTATTGCAGAATTCGCATTATCGGCTTATCAAAGTACAGTCGCAATATAAAAAAAAATTAAGTGTGTTTTAGATAAAATCTAATAATGACAAAATTTTGAAAATAGTAATATATGCATACCGCAATATGAACATAAAATATTTATAAATAATGAAATGTATACTATTGCGATCCTATCCATGTATGGAACAATAATTAACTGCATGAAAATTTTATTCTAAGTATGAAGCTACTTTACTTAAACAAACAGCCTTTCTATTAGGGTTGTTGGTTTATACAGGCTTTTCATTATACATAAACGTGCGTCAAATATTATCCCTTGACACTAGGCAATGTCTATTTTAAACTATATTTAGCGTAATACCATTTCATAATGTTTACATAAGGATATTGCAATGGAACAGTTATCTATATTTTGGCTGTCAATATTTGTTCATAAACTTGGAATAATAGTTAAGTATTCGTTTATATATGTTTTATAGTAATTCATCTGTTTTATAAAAATTGAGGCAAAACTGGTTTCGAATTTATAAAAGTTTGATACTCTCGTTATGTGATTATCTTTTAAATGTTTTTTTTACGAATCTATGTGCCTTGTATTCAGAGGTCAGTAACCTTTAAAAGTTATCAGTTGATTATCATTTTATTTGCTTGTGAAAGAAAATCCAAATAAATTTCAACAAACTAATTATCCGATGTCGACAACTTTTTCCCGGAAGTTGTCCAACTTAAACATCTCAAAAATCTTTTTATCTGCTTCGCGGTCCAAATTAAAACCCTCAGAAATGTTCTTTTAAAAAACACTGACTGTTGATGAGCAATTCTATTTTCCCATGAGAAAACTCCAAAGTAATAATCTAACTTTTAACAACTCAGCCTTTTCATTCGGAATATCAGAGCAAAAAGGATCCAAGTCCACTTCAAACTCATTTTTGTTCTAAATCAACAAATGCTACAACTGAAAAGAAAGTATGCAATTTATACAGTGTTTTGGGCTTAAGTGGTCCAAGTCGGTGATGTGTTTGGGTCGTTTTTAATGTTCCTCATTTGTTCTGACAAGTAATTGGAGGTATTTAATTACCTAAAGTTTTCCCCCCAAAAGAAGTAGCTACGTAAAAAAGTGAGCAAATAGTTTCGTTAGTTCGATAATATTGGAACTTACTTTTTATTTGGTTTATATTATACTGGTTTTATAAAGGTACACGATTTATGTTTATGTAAAAAAGAAGGTCCTTAAGGGCCAAAATTGTGCCAATGAACTACAAGAAATTTTGCCGATATATCTACACAATAAAACAATTTTAAATACGTTTCAAAGTACGTTAAAAAAAGTTGACTTAAAAGACGTTGTTACATTGTGTTAGAAAAGGATCATCTAATAAGTAAAATGTTTCATTCAAATGTGATAAAGTGTTTTTTCTTTTGTAAGCATCATGTATCTAAGGGTTTTCGTAAGAAAATGTTTCATAAATATAACTAAATGGACCTTATATCTAAAAGTCAACTATCGGAATTGCTGAATAGCTCTATCCATTCCTAGGAGTGAATATGTTTTGGTCCAATAAAACTGTAGTTCTCTCTCTCTCTCTCTCTCTCTATTTTATGTCAAATGTATTCAATTATCCGAATTCTCGATTGTTTTTTAATGGGTGTTACAATTGCTTAGGATAATTGTAGTAATACTGTCATATCTATAAAAGTGTATAAAACTCAGTACTAGGTCAGTTAAATCTTTGTCAAATCAGGGGATATAAATGAAAGGTTTCATCACTTCTTCATTAACCAGCGTTTTGTGATAGGATGTCCTCTAATTAAGATCAGCTTCTGCTTGATTATTTTGTGCATTAGAGGTCGGGAAAATAAGCTGATTTTCGGCTATCTTCTTAAGCAAACAATATTCATACCTATAAAAAATAATATCTTTTGTTTGGTAATGAGTAAAGTAGTTGAGGTATAGTAATACTTAATATCTAATTAGGCAAAAGAGGAGTTTATAAATAAATATTGATCTTAATGCTTTGTTAATTTAATGTTAAAATCTAGTTCCGATGTAGATTTTTAAGCTTTCATGTAAATATTTTCGATTGTCTAATATTATGATACGCATCTATATTAAGAAATATTTTAAACGCAGCTTATTTATAGTTACATACTATCAAAGCTTATTTATAGCAATACTATTTTGATTAAAACTAAAAAAACTCATATAAGAGTAAATGCAGAGATGTTAAAAATCAATACACTAAAAGGAAAATAAGCAGAAAATAGAAATTCCAATGGGCAAGTTAAAGGTCTATAGTGGCATCATAAATGTTGAACGAAAATAAATTAGTACAGAGCCTCAATCGGAGAACCGATCGAAGGAAATTCAAGAATAAACGCTGGAAGGGCACACGTCACTTGAAACAAGCCAATTAAATAAAAGAAATATAGACCCGTGTACAATATAATAAATAAGAGTTGAAGTTAAATACTAATTTAAATTCTACTTCAACAAAAAAACAATGTCAAAACAAATTTAAAATCATTTAATTTAATTTTTTTCTGGAAATGTACAATATATGTACAATGTTTCTCAGGTGTTTCATGTAAAATTAATAACTACATGTTTTTTACTTAGCGTCATATGTTACACTATTTCTATTTAGTTGCCTTTAATTTTCTAAAACTTTTGATGTTCTCGTAACTACGACACAAAACAAGCAATTTAATTTCAATTGTGTTCATGAAAGAGTCAATGTAAATTCATTTTTAGAAAAATTTACAGAAGTTTTTTCAATTAAAAACTTCTTTAAAAATATTTACAAAAAAGACTAAAAAAAATTAAATTTTTTTGCAAAATAGTTAAATAAAAATTTTCGTAAAAGACGGAAAATTCATAAAAAAATTCAAAACATTTTTCGGCATATTTTTTTAAATGTCGTTACTTATTTTTGAAAAAAATATTTCGTGCATAAACTTATTTAGTGCCTAAAAGTTACTTGCTATGGTGTTTAAACTGAAAAAAACTAAATTAATATCGTTTCTTTAAAAACTCAGATAATATTTTTTATCATTTTGAAAACTGCATTAAAACACTACAAAAAAAATTACAAAAACTACTTACAACTTAAAAGAAAACTTCTTTGAATCCAGAAAGCGACATACAAAAAAACTTTATATTTCTGAAACAACACTTCAAGATTCCTATCCGAAAAATAAAAAATTAAAATTCCAATCCTTCATGGATTTGAAAAAAAGACCAATAGATCACTGTTATACTTTCTAAAGCATTTATTTTCCATCCTTTCCAAATCTAACTTGATTATAAACCGTCTCAGGTTGATTTAGGAGTTACTTTAAATGTTTTTTTTTTCGAAATACAAGAAGAATATTTCCAGATCAATGGAAATGGAAAGGGCCGCATACATTTTCATTCAAATTCTACATTGTAGAATTGAACGAAAACGCACTCTATTGTTATGACATCCGTCTTCGGTTTTGTTGTTTATGGTAGATAGTTTTTTAGATCTGCATTTCTTTCCAGTGTTTCTTATTTGTATAACTTTTAAAAAAATACAAGGGTTTGTTTTTTAAAGCTTCTTATGTATATTTGATGTATTTATCATAATAAAGTGTCTGTGTAATTTTTTTATTTGCTGTTGATGATAATACAAGAATCCAAGTCATTTATCATTTTAAACGTTTTATTGAACTAGAATTGTTTAAAGACTTATTAAGTTTTTATCATTATCTTTAATGTTAATTTAAATACTTTTAGTATTAAATTACATGAAAATTTATTTAAAATTTAAAATTAATCATATATTTTTACAGTTATGTTAAATCAAAGAAAACTAAACAGAAAATAGACGCAGATAATTTAATTTGCAGGATAGCTAACCGAAAAATGTTGTGTGGGTGAACCAAATTTTTTGTTGACGGGTTTTGTTGACTAATTTTATTGACTTAACAATACATTACTTGTCACAAATAAGTGAGAAGTTGCACCTCAACAGAACTCGTATGGTTGAGGTAAGCTGGACCTACTATGGGTTGTTCCTAACTGTGACGTCATGGCTTCAGTCAGCAACAGCAAATTGAAGGAGTGAAGCAATTTTTTTTAAGAAAAGAAAGAATCGGACGCGGTAGGTAATCGATGGACTTATCTCTGAGAAAGTTCCCGAAAAGATACCCCTAAAAAAATAACGAGGGTTTAATATACCCAAGTACACTGGCACAGACGTGTTCTTTAATTTTGTAGAATCCGAACCGACTGAGGTAGAATCAACATAAACATCTAGTTGTACCAACAAAATAATTTGCTACTGAAAACAAATTTATTGTTGGTGGCATATTGACCCAAAACAATTGCTGAATCAACAAAATTTTTGTTCCTTCAACAGAATATTTTTTCTGTGTCATATTTGTCAGTTACTTCACTCTTCCACTCGCATTGGGATTTGTCCCCTAAGGTCCCAAGACGTAAAACTTTTGGACATCCATGTAAACGACCCGCCAGAGAGGGATCCAGAATGGAATCCCATAATACTCTTGTGACACTCAGGTCGGTCATTCTGGGTAAAATAGCCAACATTCCCAAGGACCAGGCTCTTTACTGATTGCGGCTTGTCGTGCGTGGAATCTGTATTCGCAGCAAATAGTAGCTTCATACAATTTTGCTGTCCTCGGTGGCCATTGTTTAAGCTGTTTCTGGACATTACGTAGTTCTCAAATCATTTGCGTATTATGTGCTCTATGATAATAAAAATGAAACTATTTGTGCGTGTTTGTGGCACATATAGCTCGTAGATTCTAAAAATACGCTTATTATCACAGCTAAATTTATTGAGTATGGTTTCTATTTTAATTATTTTACTTATATTACTTTTACGTATTCGCCTTATAAGCCCAAGATTACGGGTTCGAGACCCGGCCGAGTCTTCGGATTTTCGTGGGCACGTATGTCATATTATTAAGTGGCATGTAAAATATCCATTGAGCACCCTTTTGGCTTGGGTTCTCTCGTAAAAATTAAATCTCAGCATACTTAACACCCAGAGAGAGCTCAGATTCATAGTAATCTGAGCGTCAAAATTGTAAGCGAGAGTGGCCTAGATGGTGCCGCAAAAAATGGCTCTCAGTTCTGGGGAAAAGTGTGCAAAGGCTTGACCGCTAATAAAGCAGCTCCATCGAAAAAAAAAACTTATTTTTCTTATTTTTAAATACTAATATGGTTTACGTACATTTTCTAAACACACGTACAACGGTATATTTTCGAAGATAATTGGAAATTAGTGCAATAGAGTATATTACAATATTTTAACATTATTTTTGTTCAAACCCAATCATTTTTTTCTTCTGTGTCTGCCATCGGCTGAAAAAATTAAAATTAATGCTTACAAAAATAATTAAAATCGAGAATGTTTATTCTATGCTTCAAAAATCCCAAATATATTTTATTATATAAAACTACCTTTAAATAATTCAACTTAAACTAATTAAATTAATAATAAAATTGTATTTAATTAATTTTAATTTCTCATAAATAATAACAACCCAAATTGCTTTAAATAATTGATCAATGATTTCGGTGGAGCACTATTTTCTCTTTAAAACAACCGTGTAGTTCTTTTGAAAATAATTTTCAAAACAAGTTAGTTGTAATTATGCTGTTAACATTTACAACCTTTCTGTTGCAACTGAAGTCTAATAGCTACAGTTTGAACTTAAGTCTTAGTTTAAAAATGGTAATGCTACTTTACTCATAGAATTGCTCTAAATGCATTTACCTACTATACATGAAACGGAAGCTGTACGCATAAAAAAGGCTAAAAATAGACTGCCGGAAAAGATAAAATTACCAAATTACCAAAACTGTAACTTATATATACTTTTTTTTTAAAAAACCTATTTTGCATAACGCAATGCTATATATAATTAAAGTAAATAAACTTCAAGCTTGAGATCATTGTTTAATATAGAACTTTTATTCCAGATACAAGTTAGAAAAGAAATGAAATGTTGAATTCGCTCGTATTAAAAATGCATGACAAACTCATGCAAGCATATATTCTGGCTCCAAAGTACCTGTTGAATTTATATAAAAGGATAATCTAAAGTAAAAAAGTATTTACTTTAACATCAGCATATATTTTAATAGTTTATCAGGCGCATATAATTTTATTATTCAATAAATTTAAAAGGTTGCATTTTACAAAGGTGTTTCTGAGTAAGAGTTTTGGTTCAGATATCATGCTTTCCCCAAGCTTAAAATGCCTTATTCTAGACTTTTCGGGTCTAGGTTTTCGAAAATTGTTCCTTCTGTCAGATTGTCTGTCATACTGTATGTAATCTATAGCTCGTACTCTATCTGATATGTACTCTTATAGCTCAAAGAGTTATGGACTTTATACTTGATACACGAGATCTTAGTACCTGCTTCTTAGTACATGAATTCATTGTATCCTCGGACGTCAGAATAGAGTCGAGTTTTCAAGAAATGGGCAAGGGGTAGCTTCCATAGAACTTATTCGGTTTGTAAAAAGTATTGCTGAAAAACGAACAGCTACAGACTTTAAATTTGGTTAACTACTTTTTATTACCAGTCGGACGTCATAATAATTTTTTGAGAAAAACGTACATTTGCAAAGGGTAGCTTCCAAAGCACTGTTTATGCGTTAAAGTTATTGAAATTATCATTATGTCTTATATAGTATATATTTACCTTTAAATGTATTGATTTATTGAGTGGTATTTAGAAAATCGTTTGATGTTAAACAACCCTTTAAAATAACTAGGTCTGAATATTTCATGGTGATAAATAGTGCAAAAACAGAGAGCGGAAAAAGTCACTTATTTAAAAAACCAAATGTAATATTTAATGTGTTTAATGGTGGTTTTAAAATGGTTGCTAAGCAGTTGGAAAAGGTGTTTGTTAGACTTTTGACGTTTAAAACCACAACAAATTTTGATATTTTCTGCGATTTTTGAAAACTAAACCAATAAGATATAAACAAAAGTTTATATTATTACTAAATATTTTTATTTACACCTGGTTTGTTAATAGCTATTATTTGTAGACAATGCTTTTTTAGCCTACTTTTCTTTTTTTTAATTCGAAAGAATTAAAACAAGAAGTTCATAAAGAACTAAAATAGCCTACTTTCCTGTTACTTAAATACTTACTGAAGTTCTAATCGGGAAAAAAACCAGGTTCCTAAAGTAAATATCATCAACAGCCGTTTCTACACTAGATTTATACACATTAGAAAAAAAATCGAAACACAGCACCCAGCTATAATTTAAACTTCTAAAAGCCAAAATCAACTATTTTCCTTAATATTCTTTCGCAAATTAATTAAATATTATTTATCATCTGCTCGTGATTTATTTGTAGTTCGAAGAATAATTAAATATTTATTAATAACAAAAGTAATGAAACTACTCCGAACTGCATTAAAAAATAAGAAATGTAAATTAAAACTAAGCATAATTGCATGCAAAAGTATGCCTTGCCGCTTTCTTGGTAGATAAATAATGAATAATCAAAGAATCAAATTGTGCTACATTTTATGACGTCATTCCAAACTGATTCATGAAAATATTATTTTGCTTCAAATATGTTTAAATAAATAAAGTTTCTCATGCCATTGTTGATTGGCAACAGTGATTTAAATGACTCAAAATTGAATTTCAATGCTAATTCAATGGGAAATTCGCCGACAGATAGTAGATTTATGTCCGTCCGGACATACAGACAGACGGACAAAAAGTATGAAAGTTGGGTATCTGAGGTCATAGCTTTCTAACAAAAAAGGAATTTTTAAGATCCGATGGATAGAACCGATTTTGGAAAGGGGGGGGGGGGGTACGGACAGACAGACAGACGGACAGACAGACAGACGGAAAGACAGACAGACATACGAACAGACAGACAGATGGACATCAACCGCATTTCAATACCTACAGTGATTTAAATGACTCAAAATTGAATTTCAATGCTAATTCAATGGGAAATTCGCCGACAGATAGTAGATTTATGTCCGTCCGGACGTACAGACAGACGGACAAAAAGTATGAAAGTTGGGTATCTGAGGTCATAGCTTTCTAACAAAAAAAGAATTTTTAAGATCCGATGGATAGAACCGATTTTGGAAGGGGGTGGGGGGTACGGACAGACAGACAGACGGACGGACAGACAGACAGACAGACGGAAAGACAGACATACATAAAAACAAACAGACAGATGGACATCAACCGCATTTCAATACCTACAGTGATTTAAATGACTCAAAATTGAATTTCAATACTAATTCAATGGGAAATTCGCCGACAGATAGTAGATTTATGTCCATCCGGACGTACAGACAGACCGACAAAAAGTATAAAAGTTGGGTATCTGAGGTCATAGCTTTCTAACAAAAAAGAATTTTTAAGATTCGATGGATAGAACCGATTTTGGAAGGGGGGTACGGACAGACAGACAGACAGACAGACGGACGGACGGACGGACATCGACCGCATGTCAATACCTACTTTTTCATTTTTAGCCTACTTTTCTTTTTTTAATTCGAAAGAATTAAAATAATGAGCCTACTTTTCTTTTTTTAATTCGAAAGAATTAAAATAATGAAAAAGTAGGTATTGACATGCGGTCGATGTCCGTCTGTCTGTCTGTCTGTCCGTACCCCCCTTCCAAAATCGGTTCTATATATCGGATCTTATAAATTCTTTTTTTGTTAGAAAGCTATGACCTCAGATACCCAACTTTCATACTTTTTGTCCGTCTGTCTGTACGTCCGGACGGACATAAATCTACTATCTGTCGGCGAATTTCCCATTGAATTAGCATTGAAATTCAATTTTGAGTCATTTAAATCACTGTAGGTATTGAAATGCGGTTGATGTTCATCTGTCTGTCTGTTCGTATGTCTGTCTGTCTTTCCGTATGTCCGTCTGTCTGTCTGTCTGTCCGTCTGTCTGTCTGTCTGTCTGTCCGTCTGTCTGTCTGTCCGTACTCCCTTCCAAAATCGGTTCTATCCATCGGATCTTAAAAATTCTTTTTTTTGTTAGAAAGCTATGACCTCAGATACCCAACTTTCATACTTTTTGTCCGTATGTCTGTACGTCCGGACGGACATAAATCTACTATCTGTCGGCGAATTTCCCATTGAATTAGCATTGAAATTCAATTTTGAGTCATTTAAATTACTGTAGGTATTGAAATGCGATTGATGTCCATCTGTCTGTCTGTTCGTATGTCTGTCTGTCTTTCCGTCTGTCTGTCTGTCCGTCTGTCTGTCCGTACTCCCCTTCCAAAATCGGTTCTATCCATCGGATCTTAAAAATTCTTTTTTTGTTAGAAGCTATGACCTCAGATACCCAACTTTCATACTTTTTGTCCGTCTGTCTGTACGTCCGGACGAACATAAATCTACTATCTTTCGGCGAATTTCCCATTGAATTAGCATTGAAATTCAATTTTGAGTCATTTAAATCACTGTTTCCAAATCAACAATGGCATGAGAAACTTTATTTATTTAAACATTTTTGAAGCAAAATATTTTCATGAATCAGTCTGGAATGACGTCATAAAATGTAGCACAATTTGATTCTTTGACTGTTCAATAATTGTTTACTAAGAAAGCGGCAAGGCATATTTCTGCATACAATTATGCTTAGTTTTAATTTACATTTCTTATTTTTTTAATGCAGTTTGGAGTAGTTTCATTACTTTTGTTATTAATAAATATTTAATTATTCTTCGAACTACAAATAAATCGAGCAGACGATAAATAATATTAACTTAATTTATATGGAAACTTACTTAATTATCTGAATATTAAGGAAAATAGTTGATTTTGGCTTTTAGAAGTTTCAATTATAGCTGGATGCTGTGTTTCGATTTTTTTTCTTATGTGTATAAATCTAGTGTAGAAACGGTTGTTGATGATATTTACTGTTAGGAACCTAGTTTTTTCCGGATTAGAACTTCAGTAAGTATTTAAGTAACAGGAAAGTAGGTTATTTTAGTTCTTTATGAACTTCTTGTTTATTCTTCAAATTAATTTGTTTAAATATTTATTTTTCTTCACGTTATTAATTCATTTATTCTCTTTAATTTTAGAGTTATCTAGTTTAATCCTTTTTGGTGACCACTTTTCACTTAAATTTATTTTGAAATTTTAAATAAAATTTATATTGAAAATTGGGTACATATATTCTCGATTATTTAGTAAAGTTTAAGCAACCTTACCTGTTAAAAATAATTTTTTAAAAGTGTATATAGCGGTTATGTGTGTATGAAAAAAAATCTTTTACATGTACTTAGATAGCACTAAAACGGAATCAATATTCAAATATCAATTGAATTCATTATTCATTTATCAATTAAAACCAAAACAAGGCTAATAATTTTGTCAATCGTTTAACTTTTAAAAATTAAAATATAACAATAAACACTTGGTTATTTAACGTGAATTTTTTTATATATCACAAAGAATAAGTACATAAAATTACTATTATTTTTGGAAACTTATTTTACCGTCAACTCAGTTACCTTGACCAAATCTAATTTAATTCACTATACCATTTAACTTTTTAACAAAATATGATATTTCTTTCTTTGTATGAAAATAAATTGGAAATACTGGCCGGAATCGACATTGAACTAACTCATCTCAGTTTACAGTAATTAAAAATATATATAAGTCACTTAAAAATTGTAAATACCATTGTAAAAAATTTTATCGAATACTTATTTCATATATATATATATATATTTGAACGAATACCTAACTATAACTAAAATGAACATATAAAAATTTATTATAATAATATTTTGGTAACATATTGCACCTAAAAAATTATATATATAAAAAGGTTTTTAACGTCTTGTTACCCACAGTGATTACCTTTTTAAAACTATAAATTTTTTTAAGAAAAAAAGTATATATAAAAACGACAAAAATTTTTTAATAAATAATCAGTTTGAAAGAAGATGAATAAATTAAATAATTCTACAATTTTTATTAAAATATCCCTACCTTTTATATTAACTTTTCCATAAGACACTTGAACTTTCAAACCCTAATATTCCAAATTTAGCGACAGCGGAAAATGTCAATTTTAGTATTTTTAGCCAAAGCCGCCATATCAAAAGAAATCTATTTGCGATCTACAAACGATTTTTTCGCGACATTCCTGTCTGTGGCTGTGAACTCTTTAGGAAACGTAAGCCAAAACTGTTTTTGGTCGATAGTTGCCGAAGTGAAATTGGCGGAGATAATCTACAGTAGCGCCAAACTCAACGCTGGCGATCGCCAACCATTAAGAGTTGTAAGCCGAAGTCTTAACTTCTTAGAAGGAATCTTTTTAAAAGTTCCTGCCACTTTGTGTTATGGTTTCTTTTCGTTTTTAACTGTCAGATAACTTTCTAAGGAAATAAATGGTTCGAAATATAATGGATGAGTGTTCGATTTTGATTTATTTTAACTGTTGAGATTGATCGTTTTCAAACTTGTTTAAAGCTTAGTATATTTACGCTTACGAATGCTCGACTGCTAAAATTCTGATAGTTTGAAGTGCATTATATATCGATCTTGCAACACCACTATTCTATAACTTTGGTGCATTAGGGGGACTTTGCAAGTGTTATAATAAAACGTTGTCAAATACCAACTTTATATTTGTAATAATATTTGTTGCATTTCATTTGTATATAAACTGCGTATGGAAGCTAGCTTTAAAAAATTATAAAACCCCTTGAATATAATTTATCATGCATTACACGCTAAGGGCTTCACACATATAACTTGAAATTAAATTAAACAAAGTGTTATAGTTTTTTTTTCTAAAACTAGCAAATAAATACCCGTTCTCCGCACGGACTAAAAAAAGTTGTAATCGATCCAAGTATATGTATTCATTTAATCCATTCTAGAATAATAAAGTTAT
Source organism: Oedothorax gibbosus (assembly GCA_019343175.1). Lineage (NCBI taxonomy): Eukaryota > Metazoa > Arthropoda > Arachnida > Araneae > Linyphiidae > Oedothorax > Oedothorax gibbosus. The sequence goes on from CM033278.1 coordinate 21,388,299, forward strand.
GTTATTGTTTCCGCTCATTATAAAGTATAAAATCATGTTACTTATACTACCTTAAAATTCCAAAATAAAAAAAATACGCTATAAAATGCAGGCATAAAAGTCATCGTAATTTCCCTCATAAACATATAAAACCTTTTAGCTCATTTGGCGCGTTTTTGGTAAGAATTTGGCGAGAAAAGAGAGATAGCTACAAACACTCTTATTATGCAGCTCTAGCGCAATGGCCTTCGAACAACAAACCAGCATATAAATTTTAAAAAAAATTATTATTTGGCGCGTTTAGGTAAGAATTTGGCGAGTTTGGCAACGTATTTATCAAAAAAATGAAAACAAAAACCCTAATTTGTAGCTTTAGTACGATGGCCTTAAACAGCCATCATAGTTATAATTCACGGAAATAGCTTAAATATGCACATTTGCAATCAACAGAACCATCAATGAAGAAATCCATCACCTAAACACACAATAAAATCCTAGAATGGAGACCGGACGGATTACGTCACTTGAAACAGGTCAATTATTTTTCAAATAATGAATTTAGTTTCTGAAGGTAAAATGGCAAAATAATAAAATAAACATTTTCCATATTAAATATTTTCGTTAAAAGTTTTATTTAATTTTCTCAGCAGATGGCACCAGGAAAGTAAAAAAATGATCGGATTTGAGCGAAAGTGGTGTATTTTTTTCAGAATATTCGAATTTTCTCTAAAAATAGAATATTTTCAGCTCTGAAAGTTCAAAATCTGTAACTTAAGTATGAACTACACATTTGTGCCAAGTTACGAGTCAAACAAATGTCCAGTTTATGAGTGTATAAGAGACATACACACAAACACACAACACTTGATTTTTATTATTATAGATTAAAGTGGAAAAGTAAAGACTTGTTTTCACGGTTTCTGTTCAACCAGATACAGAGCAGTCATTATAAAGAGCAATTGGTTAGTTATATATCAACTCCTCAAGAAACCAGCTTTTGTTAAAGCTGTCTGTTTCCGTACGTATAGGAGCTTACAGTTCATTTTATCAATACGAACACTTTATTAAATTTTTTTTAAAAATATTCCATTCAATTTTATCGAATTAAAACTTTCAATTTTATACATTACTAGCAAATTTATACCCGTTCTTCGCACAGATTAAAAAAAATATCAAATTGTTCCAAATATGCGTACCATATAACCTGTTATCTACAATAATAAAAGAAAGGGTCTGTCTGTGTGTGTCTGTTTGTCTTCGGATCGTAAAAGACCTACTTATACTGCCCTCAGAAATTCGAAATTTTTAAGATAGATCCCCTTTAATACCAACGTGTGCACCTGAGGCTTAGTTTTTTCATATTTGTTCCATTTTTAGAGAAAATTCGAATTTTCTGAAAAAAATACACCACTTTCACTCAAATCCGATAATTTTTTCTCTTTCCTGATGCCATCGGCTGAAAAAATTAAATAAAACTTTTAACGAAAACATTTAAAATTCAAAATGTTTATTATTTTGCCATTACTTTCAGAAACTAAATTCATTATTTGAAAAATAATTGTCATGTTTCAAGTGACGTAATTTTGCCAGTCTTCATTCCCGGATTTTATTGTGGGTTTATTTGATGATTTTTTCATTGGGATTTTTCTGTTGACTGCATGTATGCATATTTAAGCAATAAATGTATAGTAAAGCAATTACTGTACTATGATGGTTAATAAAGGCCATCGCACTAGAGCTATTAGTGTTTTATGTCTTTATTTTTTCGCCAAATACGTCGCCAAATTCGCCAAATTATTAACTAAAATTCGCAAAATAGGCAATTTCTTTTATAAATAATTTATAAGCTGGTCGGTTGTTCGAAGGTCATTGTCTTAGAGCCGTGTAATGGGTGTGGGTAGCTATATCTATTTTCTCGCCAAATTATTTCCCAAAACGCGCCAACTGAGCTAAAAGGTTTTATGTATTTATGAGGAAATTGTGATGACATTTATGAGTGCATTTTGTAGCGTATTTTTCATTTCGGAATTTTAAGGCAATAAAACGGGATCTTATAATTTATAACGAGCGGAAACAATAATAAGTTTATGATCCTATAACAGGGTATATGGTACACATATTTGGAATCTATTTGATATTTTTTTATTCCGTGCGAAAAACGGGTATAAATTTGCTAGTAGGATCATAAACTTATGTTATTGTTCCCGCTCGTTATAAAGTATTAAACCCCGTTTCATTGCCTTAAAACTCCAAAATGAAAAATACGCTATAAAATGCACTCATAACATCACAATTTCCTCATAAATACATAAAAGCTTTTAGCTCATTTGGCGCGTTTTGGGAAATAATTTTGCGAAAAAATAGATATAGCTACAAACACACCCATTATAAAGCTCTAACACAATGACCTTCGAACAACCGACCAGCGTATAAATTATTTATAAAAGAAATTGCCCATTTAGCGAGTTTTAGTTAATAATTTGCCACGTTTGGCAACGTATTTAGCGAAAAAATAAAGACATAAAACACTAATATGCAGCTCTAGTGCGATGTCCTTTATTAACCCTCATAGTTCAGTAATAGCTTAACTCTACATTTATTGCTTAAATATGCATACATGCAGTCAACAGAAAAATCCAATGAAAAAATCATCAAATAAACCCACAATAAAATCCGGGAATGGAGACTGTCGGAATTACGTCACTTGAAACATGTCAATTATTTTTCAAAGGTAATGGAAAAAGAATAAAATAAACATTTTCAATTTTAAATGTTTTCGTTAAAAGTTTTATTTAAGTTTTTTTAGCCGATGGTATCCGGAAAGTAAAAAAAATCGGATTTGAGCCAAAGTGGTGTAGTTTTTTCAGAAAATTCGAATTTTCTCTAGAAATAGAAATTTTTTTGAAACCTGAAAGTTCAAAATTCATAATCTAAGTATGAACTACGCATTTGTGCCAAGTTACGAGTCAAACAGATACGTAGTTTAATAGTGTATGAGACACATGCATACATACAAAACTTCATTTTTATTATTATAGATAAGTAAATTTTATTCTAACTGTCTGCAATCTTCAAACGTCAATATCTAATTTTCCATTTTCAAGTTCTTTCTAATTTTGTTGGAGACAAAGAGTAGAAAACAGAGACAGATTTGTTGGTTAGCAATTAATCTACAAATTCGCTAATTAGTATTCATAAAAGCAGTCCGTGTCAGCAAAGACATGGTCCTTAAAATCAAGCTTTGACTATGAGATAAATAATTGTTAAATTATTAGTGAGCTAATTACTGGATTGTCATTAGTAAATATATTATAGTAGTCTTTATATCGCAGTAAAAGATATATTTAATGCTGATAAATATTGGACAGGTCCTTTATGAGAAATTCAGGCGTCACGTAAGAGAATTACATGTATAGATTTAAAAAAAAAGAAAGCAATTTCTTAGGGTGGTATTGTAAGTTGAAACATTAAACTAGTATAAAAGAACCCGGCTTTATCAGACTACATTATTGTAAAAAACGCATACAGTATATCCCAATGCAGATAAGGGTTAACATTATTAACGATATTATCTGCAATCACATACAAGAAATACGCATATTCAAATTTAAAACTCTTTCGAAAATGGGCTGATGTACTATATTCTAAAATGAACATCAATATTTATTCGACTTAAGTACATACACTATAACGAAAAATCAATCACTGTGTAGGCGGGAAGGATTTATTTAGTACCTTCAATGGTTCGAGAAAACGTTTTTAGTGTTTCTACCCACGCTATGTATTCGACGGTTTTTCTTGAAATTGGCTGCTTTCAGATGATGTATTTCCTTCCAGCTGTCATTCCTGTATATCCTACAATGGTGCTCCAATCGGTGCTCTGTTCCCACGTGACGTTGATTCACCAATCGTGACTTGAGAAATAATTTATTTTCATTCAGAATTTCTGTTGCCACTCCAGACGTGAAACGTGACATTGTAAACCATTATTCTGTTATGAAAATGGTTATGATTAAAGGTGGATATTATTATTTTTTTAAATATCGAAGGAATAAAAATATTTCTAGGAAAACCAGTGGGGAAGTTTTCGTTATATTTCGCTCAAATATCTATGAGCTCTTGCTTTATGTATAGCTTTTTGTTTCTTAGAGAAGCATTTTATTGAACTTAACTTAGATTAAAATGCATTTTGCAATTATAAAAATATAATATGTACTAGGGCTGTTTTTTTTCAACCTCTGATGGGCTGTAACAAAAAGACGGATCGAAATACAAAAAAGATATTTTTTCTAAAAGTAATGTATAAAACTGTTTATTTCTCCACATGATCACTTTGACGATTAAAGCATTTGTCATATCAGTAAACAAGCTTTGAAATACCCTCTTCATAAAATGTAGCCTCCAATGATTTGAAGGGAGTTGTGACGGTTTCTTTGAGCTCCACGTCAATTTGGAAGCGCTACAATCCAAGCCACTATGCTAATCTATAATTCACTAATGTTAACTTTCGAGTTTACCTAAACACTTGGTCAACTTGCTGAACAATGCCGTCTGTAGCGACAGACTAGCTTCCTTGGTCCCCTTCTTCATGAACATCAGTTCGGCCACCTTTAAATTTTCAACAGCATTCACAAAAACGCCATCAGTCATAAAGGTGTTTCCATACACTCTACTCATCTTCGATGAATTTCTGTTGCACTGTTCCCTTCTGCCTGCGAGAAACGAATAAAAACTCTCAATTCTCCCTTGGTGGCTACATTTTATGAAGAGGGTATTTCAAAGCTTGTTCACAGATATGACAAATGCCTTAATCGTCAAGGTGATTATGTAGAGAAATAAACTGTACTGTAACTTACTTATGGTACTAAAATCTTTTTTGTATTTTGACCCGTCTTTTTATTGCAGCCCTTCGGAGGTTAAAAAAACAGCCCTCGTATTTAATTACAATACATATAATTATTAATGCAGAATGTATAAATTTAGTTTTCTTTATTTGATGAATTTTTATGTAATGTGTACAGAGGTTTCATGAAACATATTTTTACTGAAAAAGTAAAACAAAAGGAAACTGGTTTAATAATAATTAAACCATAACAAAATTAAAATATTAAGGACTTATAGTTTTGATTTACTAATTCAACTACAGTTAATATCTATCAAAAACGTGGATTTTTTTTACTGAAAGGTTAAAATAATGGTAACCAAAAGTGCTTAGAAACAAAAGTTATAAAAAAAAATTATGTATGGGTGCTCACATGGTATTGAACACAAAATAATTATCTGAAATGACATTAAAATGGAATGCATAACCATAGTTAAAATCATTATATTATTCTTTAAAAAAGGTTACACAACTTAATAGATATACATTTTATTTTGATACAAATTTCTATATAATTGCATTTTCTAACTGAAAAATATGAATTTTTAATGTAATATCTTGTAAAAATAGAAAATTGGGGCAAGATGTTTAACATAAAATCTAATAAAACTTGGTCATTATAAAATTGTTTAAACTGTCAAACCTCGTTCAAACGAACACGGTCAAGCCAAATTACTGTTAGTTCCAACTAAATTACGCTTCCGTACATACCGCTACTTTTTTTGAAGTCTTCGGATTAATCAAATTACCTTAAAATGAAAAATTTTGTAGGTCCCTTGAGATGCGTTTAAACGTTGTTTAAAAGTAGTGAAAAAATTCCATTTGGTACCATCCCACATTTTCGCACATGAAATTAATTTAATTAAAAATGTGATTTTTTGGAGGGCATATATTTGGCAATTTTTTGTGATTTAACAATTTTTTATTTATTTTTTTATTAATATGCTTCAGTTTAGTTTACTAGGGTTACGAAATTTCCATTTCAGCATTTCTAAAATATTAAAATCGATGCCCTAATAGAAATTATACAATAATAAACGAAGAAATATAAATTAAAATCAGCCAATCTTTTATGCCAAAATCTTAAGTTTTTTTACTTAAACGTCATTTCAGAATTATTTATATGACAAAAATAGATTTTCCTTTATAAAGTAAGTATTTTTACGTTTAAAAAAAATCAAATGGAATAAACAGCATTCCAGAAAATGCAATATTTGCTATATTATAATAGCATATTTCACAATGAAAACAACCTCCAACGGGATAGAATAAACGTTTTAACAATTTAAAAATTGTCTTACAAATAAAAGTCTCCAAAAACATATATTAAAAAAACATTTCTCTAATCATCTCGTTTTTTTACTAAAAAAAGTATTCTTAAAGTTGGCATGAAAAGACGAAGTTAAGTTTTTAAAGTGCTAAGCTAAGAAGTACTTTCTTTAAAGGAATTTTTTTTCATCATAAAACGCTGTTTTCTTTTCTTCATTTGTTATCAAAGTTGTAGTGCATGTTGTGTTTGAACGTGACGATAAAGAGAAAAAAAGTTCTTTACTTATTTTGCCTCCGTCCACTTACTTCATACTTGACGATAACTTTTATCGAGGAGCGAATGAGGTAAGTGTTCTGACAAGCGTTCATAAAAATGTCGAACTTGTTTGTGTTAAGTGTCCCCTTTAAGAAAAAAGGAACAAATAGTTGCACAGCGGAACAATTTATTTTCAATTTAAATAGTTTTTAGGACTATCATTTATTTTTACTTATTTTGCATAATAAATAAAGCATTTTAGTTGGATATGATGATAATCAAATAAGTTTAAAATAAATCTTCTTTTTGTTTAGATAGCTTTGCTGTATATTTTAACCCGTTCCTTCTCGTTTCCGTGAAAATGACTGGGTGTGGTTTCGCCCTCTATTTCTCGCTCTCTTAATATTTCCGGAATTGAGTAATCAGTAGTAATGCGCTAATACGTTTAAATTTAACTTAAATTTATGTCTACTCTGAAGGAGATGTTTCTCAAATCCACCAATTGAAGCGCTAGTAAGATTAAATAACTTTTTTTAAACTTCAAGATAAACGCAAATGAAAAATCAAAAACGATTATATATTTATTGCTTTAGCACATATTTTTAAATAATTTTCAGACACAAAAATTGGCACAATCATCCAATCGTTAAGGAGTTAAACATGCATTTAAAAATATTAAATGTATATTTAGCACTTTAACGATCGCATGATTGTGCCTATTTTTATGTCTGAAAATTATTTTAAAATATTACTTTTTTTTTTTTAATTGTTAGTTTTATTTTGATAGTTTAAGGTACACTAGCAATAAAAACTTGTTTTTTTCGTTTCTTGTGATACTTTATTGAAGTTAATTATACAATTGAAGTACTTTATATTGAAAATATATAGTAAAAACAAAAGTTACTGATATTTTTTTTATATTAATTCTTTTTTGTTAAAAAATTGAATTTTTTAAAAAAGCCTAAAACTTTTTTGCATTCTAATTTACAACGTTGAAACTTTTTATGTAGTAACAGTAGAATGTAAAAAACAATGAAGAGTTATAAAAAAGCCTTACAATTTTTGTCTTGTAAAAACAAGATAGTTGACATTTGCATTTATTTGAATGTGAATTTTCAACAACATTTTTTTTTCGAAAGCAAGAATTATTTTATAACAAAAAACTCTTAATTATTTTCTGGAATTCAGTAACTGTATAACATAAGTAATATTGTAACTAATAAAATAGAAAAACGTTTTATGCTTTTTTTGGAATTTAAAAATAAAGATTTTGAAAAATAAGCATTTGAAGAAGGAATATGCCAAAAGTGTTATTAAAAATATTAAATATTTAAATTTAATTTTTTGTATGCACATTACACTACTAATTATTTGTTGTTTATTCAGTTATAATATTTGCAACATTTTAATTAAATTCAGGATACAGACTAGTACGAAATTCAGAGTACTGGTATATGTAAAAATAAAAAGTTTGCATAATGACTTTGGAGAATATTGTATTCAAACAAAGATGAAAAGCGTTCATTTTACCATTTTTTTCGAGCAGTATTTTAAAAAAAAATCTCTTTTCTTTAACCTAAAAAATTATTTTTTTTAAAAATTTCCTTAATTGCGTTCATAATTGAACAATTTTTAAACTTTATTTCGAATAATCAAATTAAACAAGAAAGTTGAAAAGACATTGTTGCACGTAAGTAAGAAAATTTGGAAGCGGAATTTTTTTTATTCTCATTTTTTAAAATATTGAAAAATAGTCTAACAAAAAATAGATTTTTTCATGGAAACAAAGCAGGGAAATAATTAACTTTTAACGGGAACAAAAGATTTTTTAAAAATTACGTTTAAAACTTGGACTTCCTTAGAACTATGGAGTCAATTGACATAAAATTGTGTGCATGTTTAAATTTAATTTTCAAATTAAAAGAAAAATATTATTTATCTAAGTCTCAAGGATAGATAGAAATGTAAGAACTTTGGCATCATCAAAAAACTTTATTTTTTTAAAGTCGTTATTGTCAAATTATCTTTTGTAAGCTCTTTATTAAGCTTGAAATTAATGCAGTGGAGTTTTCCTCTTATAGGAAGTTTGGTAAATTTTTTGTAAGATTCTTCTTCCTATATTGGCAAAAGTTTCTCTACCAAATGAAACGTAATTTCTCACATGAGTTTTTGCCAATTGTGGACATCCTGTCCCTTACTTGTCATTTAAACAAGGAAACAAAATATATAGTTATTTATGCAACTAGTGTGAAAAGTAAGGCTGTTTTGAACGAGTTGAATAAATTATTTCACGTGCGAGTGAAATAAATTCACGAGTTTAAAAAAGGCTATTTTCAACGTGTTGTCATACACTATTTTTTCTAATAACATACAAAAAAGTATTTATTAAATTTGCATGTATTGATTGGCTTATTAATTATTATATTATCACGTTCAAATGATTTGAAGGTGATTATTTATATTAATGATTATTTTGAAATCACGTGCAAAAAGTATTTCTTAGATTGGCATTGGAAACAAGACGCCAAATAAAGAATCAAATTAAGTTCAAATAAAGAATTCTAAACCAATCAGATGCTCATATTTACTTTGTCGCATTAGTACGTAAAAGTAACTTTGAAACACGATTTCGTTAAAAGCATCACTTTTGCCACGATTATTGATTTGAAAAAGTATTTTTATTTGCACGATATTATAAAAATTAGTTTCTTTGCACGATATTATAAAAAAACAATTTAAACCAATTTGTTTGAGTTTAGTAGAAGGAGTGTAAAAAAATAACTACTTATATAATGCAATGTCCTATATCCAATAAATATACTAAAATTCCATAAAAATTTAAGAAATTTGATTAAATTGAATAAAATTACTATTGATTTTTGTGTTTACATTGGTTAAAGTTCAATTTAAATATGAATTGTTTATTTTAAAAGAAGATTGAATGTATTTAGTAAATCTTAAATGTGTGTGCTCAACAAAAAGTGATAGTTTAAAGCATATATATCATTTTGTAGTAGAGAAATATCTAACAAAATTGAATTTGTTATTAAAATATTCAACAAAACAAATACACTAACATCCTTTCAAATTAACAACTGCAACAACTTTAAAGATTTCGATTATTATAAATAAACAAATTCAGTGGAACGGAAGGATAAAAACGCTACAAGATATCTTTTCAATTTAGTAAAAAAATAGTAAAAAATAAACTAGAAATCAGAAAATGCAATTCAGTTTCATATCTAGTTACGTAAAAAATTATTACTTTTCTGTAATCAAAAATCTGAGACCAGAATCAATTTCAGTATCAACAGAAGCGGTTCTCTTTTGTCTTTTTTTTTTAATAAACCTAATTTGTAAGCTTTTTAAAAAAAATACTATTGAATTTTGTTAGTTTTATACATTTACTGCTCTGGTTTATTATAAAATAATTGTATATCTAGTTTTAAACATTTAATCAAACGTAGATCACATTTTTGAAGAGTTAAATATTTTTTAATTAAAATTCGAAGTAACAGTTAAGAAAATTAAAGTAAGACAAGCTTCACAAATTTGAAAAAGGCAGAAAATTAATTAATATTTTTAACCCCCCAGTCAAGTTCATAAATTAAAAAAATACCCTACTGATATTAATAGTTCTAATAAACAACTAATTGTCAATTGTATTTACCAATTAAATAATCTATATTCTATAACACACTGCAAAAATAAGTCCAAATCAGAACTACTCCAAAGTGGTTTTGAACCCAAATTAAGCATGAAATATCATATAAACCCATATTGGGTAAGCTTTAAATCTAATTTGGTTTCTTTAATAAATCCGAAATGAGTACTTTTTTTTTAAAAAAGACATTTTAGGTCCAAAAACACAGTTTCCAATTTGGTTTGCTTTAACAATAAATTGCTTCCCAACATTGTTGTAACCGGATGCCTTATAAAAAAAATTTTTTTAGTCTAATGAGTACAGTAAATGTCTTATATTAATTACACTTTCCCTAAAAAGTATTTTTGTTAGCCTAATCTACTTACAACTACTTGTAATTGGAACAGTTACTGGTATTGTTTGAATGTATTAATTAAACATGATTGTAAATTGTTTTATATATATTGTTACTTTAAAAGCTTTTTGAAAATTTTACGTGGTATTTTTGCTTTAAAATAAATTAAAATGTTAGTCTGACGCATTTGGAAGTCAATATTTAAGAATTACATTGATTTTGAATGTTTTATTAACACAAATGATTGCATCTTTGTATCTGTATAAATAAACGAAATTTTAAATCATAACACAAGAAGTGAATAATCATATTTGCTATGGGACAGCATTGTAATAGCGGAGAAAAAAATTAAAAGTTTCAAGTTTGCTTTCAAACTATCATTCGTAGCTAAAAAAGTTAAGAAAGTATTTTTTAGCTTTCCACGTAGTTTTATCAGTTCGAAAATAAGTTAATTAAAAACTGACACAAAGTTGAAGGCCCTTAATATCTAAAAAAAAGTTGGTCGAAAATTGACGTTTTTAGACAGGTACTCAGAAAAAAATAAAGACACTACTGATCGTTCGTTTTTATTTAAACTTATTAAAAACTCAGTTTTAATCTTTTTTAACACACAAAAAAGAACATGTAATTATAATGAGAGTTTAATCTGATTATACTCTTTACATGCTCATTAAGAATAGGATGGCTTTTATTTAAACTGTATTTAAAATTCAGTTAATGCTGGTATTTTAATCATTGAATTGTAAAAAGATTATAGTTTTCATTAGAATATTTAAATGGATTTTTTTACAAAAAACATACATAACCCACCACTACTTTAATCTCGATTGCAAATGTTACTTTAAACTATTTGTCTGCATAATTATTTTTTAGTATGCGATCTGATAATATATTTTATAAAAATAAAATAAATGATCGGAGTTTCATGTTTTTGGACTATATGTGTGGACACATTTCAGAAAGAAGAATAATAATAATTTGCCACTTAGACAATTTTCCACACTATATTTCTACAACTTTAAAACAAAGTTCCTGAAACAGAGAGTTTAATTTCAAGTAAGACTACCGCATGCAAAACTGATTATTTATTCTTTTTTCTTCTAAAAATGCAATACATATTTAAAACGGTTTACTAAATGCCATTGTTGACGTGAATGTGTTACAAATATATTTCACTTTTATGCTATGATAGCTGTTAAAAAGAATTGTATATTATATTTATTAATAGGAATATTGAGATAAAATAAATGTTAGTTCGAATGTTTATTTGAAGTTGGTTTAGTTCCGATACGTAAGAATTGATTCCGCACAAAGTTTAATATTTGGCACAAAGCTTTTTGATACTCTTGGTAAATAAAAAAATAACATCATCAACGAAAATTAAAGAGCGAATAACATGATTAATAGCAAAAAGGAACATAAATTAAGTTTATTTTCTTAAAGTCAAAACTCTTACCGATTTGAGTCCAAGCCAAAGATAACTAAAACTTTTTTTAGCATTAAGTTGATACACTTTCGATTCCGAAAAGCTTATATTCTCCAACCAAAGTTGAAGATTTTGCAAGAGGGAAAAATTACAGAATAAGGAGTGGAATCAGAGAATAAAATCCAATCAGCGTTCCAGTTCCACTTTCCAATACGAGTTTTGAAAGGTATTCTATATTTTAACAAAAGAGACGGCAACGGATTGATTTTTCTGGAAAGTTTTTATCGACTTCGATCATGCTTTATCAAAACTGTGACTATTTCTGGTAAAAGATTGAAATTTTCTATGACTTTAAAGTTTTCGATTGCATATTGTAACTTGCCTGGAAGTAGTTTGGATGACAATTACTTTTCTGTCGCACTTCATTTCCGCCCTCTGCTATACTTCTTGTGTTTCTATGATTAACTGATATTATTAAAACAGTCTGGCTCATCATTCACTATCTATTATTTGATATTAAAGAAATACTAGATTTCAAAACAATATTCCAACATTATTTTAATTGTGGTAAATTAATTTGAGCTACTTCAAATTTCTTTATTTTTTTTGTAGATCATTGATTTGTATATCCAACAGCAAGTATCAAACCAAATTACATAATTCTTTCATTAAAAGTAGTTTATATAAGTTTACTATTACCTATAAATTTTAACACCAGTATGGTTACTGTTATAAAAACTTGTAACATCTATCATTTTATGGAATTAAGCTTTTCATCTGACCTAAACACCAATTTTAAATTTAAAAAATACAGATATACAAAAGTGCTAGAATGGCACCAAAATGCAATCACAGTGAAAATTAAAATTTGTAAATATAGTTGAAAATAATTGATTAAAACACGATAAATACGAATTGCTGTTTATCCCAAAAAATATTGAAGTTCACGTCCTATATCGCATTTACAAACAGTGTATTCGGTGTTTAATTAAATCTTAATACGAATTAATTTTATCGATTCCTAGATTTTAAACACTGTAAAACAGTTGTGTATTTCGGTGTAAATTTACTAAATAATACAGCGAAACGATTTTTAAGGAGTAACCCATAATTATTTTTTGTATGAGAAACAATATATAAGATTATCAGTTCATGTTCACAAATGCCCACGTAACTATGTTAAATACCGAAATTTCCACTTTATTATTAGGTTTTATGTGCTGCCACCATTTTATGGGCTAAACTTTCCGCCAAATTGATAGTGCAACGTTACACCAAAGTTTTACAGTTAACAAACGAAGTTTACCTGCACTCATCTGTTACTCAAAAGCAAAAAATGAGTTGTACAATATCACTCCTTGTCGCGATGTTGTGATCCTTTGGTTAGTACATAAGCATTGTGTTTAATTTAATATTAATAATTTGGTTTTGCGACATTAACCTTTCCAGATTGTATAATTTTTCCCACTAACATCATGTACAATACTATCAAAAAGTAACTACTAAAATAAAAGAATCCTAAAATTCCTAGAGAATGAATTTATTGACATGTTTAATTATGTGAGCATATTAAAAATAAAAAAATATATATGTTGATTGGAAAAGAATGGATTGTTTTAGGATAATATATTTTTGAGCAAATAACCCTAAATAATAAATAATAAATTGTGGCAAGTGAGATCGTAAAATGGTCACTGCGTAACTATGTAAAAATAAAGGACTCACGGGTAGAAGATCAGACAACAAGAGGGGAATACTTGGATGGGCTTTTGGAGAGAATTTAATAATGGAGGAGAACTTTGCATCTGGTCGATGCGGGAGGTCAGTGGCGGGAGGCCGGCTTGCGGTGGGATCCCAAGGCTGTCATCTGGGATCCGTAGATCGAGAGGACTTCAGCGGTTGAGGCTGCGGGCTGGCTTGCACGTCGCGGCCGGCACTCAGAGACGTCGGGCACGTATCGCCTGGGGACTCAGATGACAGGTACGGAGCGGCTGACACATCAGAGGCTGGGACTATGCAGGAGGTCAAGTTGAGATTCTGAGTTTGGAGAAATGTCCTTTTTTGTGTCAGATATCCGGGTGGTCAATTGGATTGTCGGCGAATAAGTCTCGAGTTAGCTGTGCAATTTTTTAATGTATTTAGTCTCACATCTTGCGCATGGAATGAAGTAAAGTCAAGTTCTTCTCAAAAACATCCTCATCCTCCCATCTCCATCGTAGGCGTAGTCTTAGTGTTCTATTAACTGACACAACTAGGGGGACATGTACCATGGGATGTTCCCCAATCCTATGATTGGCTCAAAGTTCCTTCTATGGTTTTACCGTGTCTAAACAAGGATTGTGGGAAAACGTCCTTTTTATATCTGTTTTCCAAGAACTCATAAATCCCTCCATCAGTTTTAATGGGGGCCACCCACTGTCCTTGCCACTAAAAGCACTTAAAATGTATCCTTGGACCAAAATCAATGAATTTAAAACCCTGTAATCTGAATCTTCGTATCCGTGAGTCTAAAAACCATTCTAAATCCATTTCAGACCGTGAGAATGGAATCTTTAGCAAAAAAGAAGCGATGCATAATTGTTAATATTATCAATTAATACATTACGACACTCCTTATAACTGTTGACAGCTTAGCTACTCCCTAGCTACGCTGTAAATGTCCTTTACTTTCCATTGACTTTAAATTACATCTACTTTACACTCATATTTTCAAATAGAAAATTTTTATATAAAAAAATAAACTTGACTCTTGAAGTATAATTTATCCAAGTGTTATTTGAGGACTAAACTTATTTTTAGAGTAATGTTACTCTATAAGGCTAGAGTAACGTTACACCAAATGTTTTCATTGCACAGTATCGCGCTTTTCTTCTGAATCACTCATCTTTTATCAATCCTTCTCTCAGAATAGGACAGCAAAGTCGATATGACCAGAAAACTTCATCCATTTATTCGTACATCAAAGTGAATAATTCACGGATTAAGAAGAGGATGATTTGGTAGCGATTGATGATGCTTTCAGGAAGAAACAAGGAAGTCAGTGGTGCAGGATGATATTAATCTCTTTGTCGGTATAGGAAACAAACTTAATTATAGGAAAAAAACGAACGGTTGAATGCGTTGGTATTTATTAGTGTGTAACCACTTTTGGGGTTAGGATGCAATTTTTCTAATAATGTAGGGTGACTTGGGGTAAGTGGTTAATAAAAATTAAACTTAACCTATATACCTAGCCAATGAAGGGTTGTAATTTATTAAATTTTGTTCATGAACCTCACCTCACTATTTCTATAATCAAGCAATTTATTTTTATTTTAGTTAGTTAATTTAATTTTTCCATTTAATTACAGATCTTAAAACTGGAAGAAGTTTCTTATTATTAATCATACAAGCTGAGTAATTATTAAACAGCATCGGGGAATAATCGACAATTATTCTAATTTTAAGTTCATCATTTTAAAAAAACCTATACCGGCTCTTTCAATGATCCAATATTACCTTAAACATGATTTTGGAGGGTTGAAACACAATACAATATTTCTATACGTATTACAAATTATTGTTACATTTGAAGAGCAAGTGAACTGTAGTAAATAATGCTAAATTTATTCTACTGAATTGAATTCTTAGAAAAGCATTAAAAACTGTAAGATAAGAGCTGCATGCATTGTCACACTAAATCCACACAAAATGTAGGGGAGACTGGGGGCTAATGGAATACATTTTTATTAACCTCTGTATTTCAGATAATCTGTATTTCAATAAGGAATAGTTTGCTTTCTATCAAATTTTACCAACAACGAATCATTTATCTTCACCAAGCTCTGTTCAGATGTAATTAATGAAATTGCAGGTGGATAAATGTCACCAATAAAGCTACTTGAACTTTCACTTATTATACGATGCAAAAGTTTAAAAAGTTTAAAATTAAAGATTTAAATGTTTTTGGCAACTTGACTGAATAATATATTATATATTTATCTAGATTCTTTAAGAGAAGCACAGAAAGCAGGTTTATTCGTGTCCCATTTGACCCCATAATTTCCGTCCCATTAGACCCCACAGTGTTATTATTTATAAATGATCCAACACAGAACCACGTGTATTTCACCATAGTATTTGGCATATAATATCTAAATCTATGATATGTGTTCTACCTAAAATTATGCACTGTTCAAAACAATTAGGGGAGCGCATGGTTTAAACCCTTTCACTCCCAATTCAATTTGGTTTTTAAGCTGATGATTCAATTTGGAATCATCAGCTGGCGATTTTTGTCTCACTAAGTTAAGTTCGCACTTATTTATCGTTAGATTGAATACTCGTGACTTTTGAAGAATTAAATAATGTTGAATTTAATTAAATGAAACTAAGAAAAATATAGTAAAATAAAATTCACTCTAAAAAAAATTTATTAAATAAATTGACCCTAAATTCTTCACGCTTGCATTCTTAGATGTTTAAAAATTTATTTAAACTTTTTTTTAACAAATATAGTTTGAAAAAGTTATTGTTATAATTTATTCAAAAGTTATGATTCCAATTTTTCCCCCTTAAATTTTAGTAAAAAAAAATAAGATTTTCCCTCTGTTCTTTACAATTTCATTATGGGTGCATAATGATTCTATTTCACAAATTTTAGATTTAGAATAAAAATAAAAAGTTGGAACTGAAAAGGTTAACAAAAGTACGCAAAGTGCTCCCATAATTGTTTTGAGCAGTGTAGTTTAATTCATGAAAAGCTTTTATTTTAATAATTTAAAAGTGTAAAAAATATACAATTTTACCTTACTTTGAATTCTTCAAAACAACAATTCGTCTCTCCACTTCAACACATGTTTTTAATGGCTGATCTTTGGTTGTTAACCCTTTCAGTCCCCAAAAATTACTACACTACAGAAAATTCTGATATTCACAAAATAAGCTCATTTTAGGTCTAAGATAAGAGTTCCATAAGAAAAAAAATAATTTTAATTTTATTATTGATTTTTGAAATGATGCCAAATGGCATCATTTCAAAAATCTTACTTAAGTAGTATAAAAGAAAACATGGGGTCATATTCAATTGGAAGCATGAATTTATTAAAAAGCAATTATTTAATTATTACTTTAAGAAAAATTTGCAAATATACAAAAAAAAATTAAATTTAACACAAAAAGTATGCTTCTCATGTGATTAAATATTATAATAGGAAAATAGGGTGAAGAACAATTAGTTATTGAAGTTTAAATTAATACAAACATCAATATTTTACATAAATTGAAAGCCTGATTGGTGCATGAAATAATTCTATTTGGAATTTATAAGTAAAAGTTTGTTACGTAAGTAATGTTTACGTTTTCAAATTAATTTAAAATTAAGTTTAAATAAATTTAAAATTAAGTTTAAATAAATTTAAAATTAAGTTTAATTAAATTTAAAATTAAGTTTAAATAAATTTAAAATTAAGTTTAAATAAATTTAAAATTAAGTTTAATTAAATTTAAAATTAAGTTTAAATAAATTTAAAATTAAGTTTAAATAAATTAAATTAAGTTTAAATGATTTAAAAGTAAGTTTAATAAATTTAAATTAAGTTTAATAAATTTAAAATTAAGTTTAAATAAATTTAAAATTAAGTTTAAATAATTTAAAATGATTTATAATAATGTAATAAGGGGTTAATATAAGTACTACTATACTAATTAATAATATAAATAATTTATGAGGTGTCAAAACTAATTTTAGAGGGCGCCAAAACGTCGTCCCCCCCCCAATAAAAAGTTAAAATTACGGCCCTGTCAATAACCCGTTCATAATTGGAATATTTTGATCTGCAGCATTACCTGTACTTTCATTATTCATATTTTTGACAGTTGTTTCCAGTTCTAAATTCGAGTTTTCAAGTACAACGTCAGAAAAATCGGCATTCATTAGCATATACACTACCTTATCCAGTGAATATGCTAATGAATGACAACACATTTTCAAATTCCCACCTATAGGAATCGTTTATAATAAGCATAAATTTAACTTAGGATAATAAGCATAAATTTAACTTCTAAGTTGAAAATATATAAATTTTAAGAAAGCATGCACGAATATGTCAACGCAACAGCAAAGTCGCCAATAAGGGTTGAGTTACCCACCCAGCAAGTCCCAATGATGCCATTTGGAATCATGACTTTTCAATGATAGAAAACAACAAATTGAAAAAAATTATTTAACAAAAATAAAGGTATATTTATATATTTTAGAGTATCTGAACATATTATTAAAAAAAAATTAGTAATTATTTCAACCAAAATAGTTAAAATAATGTTTTAATTAAGTCAACTTTTCAAAAATGAAGAGAAACGCAAGTTAGCTATTTTCTAACTTTAAAAAATAATGGTGCCGACATCTTATTGGATTAATGTAAAATATTTTCTAATAGAAAAAAGTTTGAAGAATCGAATGATGAGCTTTTGGGTATCATAAATGGCTATAGACAATCGGAAAAAAAAATTCTAAAGTGATGATGCCAAATGGCATCACTGGGACTGAAAGGGTTAAACTGTTGAGTGTAACTGTTACTACTACTATTACTACTATTACATATATATTCCGGCTTGTATGCTTGATCAGAGACCCGCTTATGAAGCCTTCGTCAAGTAAGACAGACACAGAAAGAATTTTTACTGTCACAGAGAAAGGAATATACACCCATGGCGAAGGCGGGAATCGAACCCGCACCCGTTACAGCGCGCATACTGCTAGCGTAATGGTCCAAACCACTCGGCCGTCCGGGCCCCAACTGTTATAACGTTGTCTTGTAGAAATATTTGTAAAAAAGTATATTTTTCTCCGGTTTTGGCCCCTTGTCCCATTAGCTCCACTCTCCCCTATGTAAGTTTGAATTATTCAATTTCAATTTTATTGATAATTTACATAAATAATCACCATTTTTGATATATTTGTTTAGGAATAAACTTTGTATGATAAGATATACGAGTACTTATTACATCTTTATTACAAACATCAACAAATATTAAAACAATTTTATAAAACACTGACCTACTGTTACTTATGTTATTCACTGAAAAACAGATACATCATTCGTAGAGTTAAAAAAATCCATTTTTATTTAGAACTCTCAAATGAAGGCCTTAATTTGATATATTTTCCGTTGTTGGTTAATATTAAGATCTAAAAAAATATCTTGGTAAAGAATTAAATCCTTCATAATTTTACTTGTAAAAAGATTTTTCAGCCTATTACAGTTGCATAAGGCTTTTTGTTTTGCTACAATACCATGTCCCTAGGTACAAGGCAGATACATGACTCTAAGTATAAGACTTTATAATTTAATAAATAAAATATTTTTTATTCAAAAACTTGCACCTAAATGAGTTTTATTTCATGCATGATTTGAAACGAGCAAAATTTTTACTTTCACCCATCCGCTAAATATCTATATTTTTGTTTATGTAAAACAGGATAAAACGCCAAACATAGCATTTCTTTATTAAACATTTACACACAAAATTCTTTCTGGTTTCACGTATATTCTTTCGGAAATTCCATAATTATTTCTTATTATTTATGTTTCGAAGAATATACTTGTAATATTCCTCTCTCTTGAATAGGAGGAAACATTTAATATCAACTTACAACAGTATTAAAACAATATATCTCCTTCAGAACCTAACATTACATAATAATTTATAAATACCATTAAGAAAACAAAAAACAAAAAAAAAGCTGCATCAAAATTTAAAAAATAGTATTAAATATCATTTTCGGCTTTTTAAATAAAACAAAATAGGACGCCTTCTGCCTCTTTTTAAACAAATAATGAAAACTCTCAAAAAATCCTATTATGATTTATATTAAGACGCCATTCAAAACTGACTTAAATCAAAGAAACATAGTTTCCTTTTTTCTTTGTTAAATTACTGAAGTTTTTCTTATGATTAAGTGCAAATGGTGATTTAAATGGCCTTCTTGTGCTTTTTAATTGTCTTATACTTTTTACATTGGTATCAAATTTCTCAGGGTTTTTTAATAATTGAATTACATTAAATTTGATTTTTTTTCTCGGATTATCAATGTTTTCTGGTTTCTATAAATTTCACACTTGTCTTTAGCAATTGTAGTTTGGGCTATGGAAGAATCAGGTGAGCAGACCTAACTTTTATAAAAGCTTTAACTTTTTACGTTATAAGCGTAGTGTGTGGAAAGTAATATATAAAAACTAAACTTGAAAAATATTTTGATAGGCTTAAAGATAATAGACAATATTTACAAAGCTTTGAAAAACATTGAAAATTGACGAAATTTTGGTGGAGAACTATCGATTTAAATATGTATATATACTTTAATAAATTTAACTTTTCTTCCAACTTGTATTTTTTTGTCCATTTGCTTTGATTTCTGAATTTCTTTTCAAACTATTTTTGCACTTGATTTGATTTTTCATTTTCTATGCATTTTGTAGCATTTGTAATTAGAACATCTGATATTATTGATTAACTATTCAAAATGAAGCATAATCGGACTTTTAAAGCACGCTAAAAATACATATTTTTAAAGTCTATGAATATATTTAATATTTTAACAAGTGACTAATCACAGACATCTATTCTAGCATGCATGTTATGTCATTAATAGTTCACCAGTTCTGCGGAAAGTGGACAAACGAGTAACTTAGCATGTTTGACTACGTAATACATGCACGAGCACAACTATGATCTGTCGGAATGATAGGGTGGACACACACTAAAATCAGTTTGAACGCAGTGTGTACAATGTGCATTCCGTCTATTCAGTTTGTGGGTAATTGTGGACACGATGTTGTCGTAGTTGTGATGGCCGTATGTAGATAACAGTATGTCACATATTTGTACCTCAGAACTAAAGGGGTATAGAGTCTTTTACAGAACGAATCGAATATACCAGTGTTGCTCTAAAGTTTAGAAGTGTAACATGTTTAAATTGGCATGGTTGTCTACATTGGGTAGTCTTCCGACACTGTTGCTGGTTCAGAGTGACATCACTTCCTTTTGCAAATTTTTTAAGGGATATTGATATGAATGTCGCTAATTGTAGTTGCAAAACACAAGAACACTACGAATTTTAGTTTACAATAAATTCAAATTTGATCAGAATATTGTTTTGTGGTTTGGGTACTCCAATTACAACTGGCTCAAAATAAAAATAAAAAAGCTTTCCACCTCACTACTAGAGATTTCTTAATATTGTACAACTAATATCACTACTAGATTTGATTGAAGATCTATTAAAACTAAACTATTCGGCACATCATCCCATTATTGGGCCAAAGGCCTGCCGTGCCCATTTCAGCTTACGTGACGTAGGGCTCTGGGGTGCTAGGCATATGTCCCGGTAAGATGGTAAGCCTCACGCGGGACCCCCAGTGTTTACTTCCCAAGCCTGCTTGGTTCCCATTTTATCGACCCACTTAAGGGATGAAAGGATGGGTCAACCTCGTCCAATCCGGGATTAGATCCCCGGACCTGTGGCGTGGCAATGCGAAGCACTACCACTAAGCCACTGGGCCTCTGAACGTATATTAGCTGGTTTATAAACAAAAAAGTAATTTCTTATTAGGTATTTTGAAATACATGTTTGGCTATTTGGCATTAAAACTTTGGTTTTACAAAAAATATCTGTGTAGAGCCGCTACAAAAAAAATGATTTGTTTGGTTATTGGCAAATTTTTTTTAAGTTAGTGTTATTTTTTTATATTATGACTGACGATTCTTTATGTAAGGGTTATTTTTACTATATTTACCTAGAAACTAGAAATGTTTATAAATATGTTCCACATTTTTGTTAATAAATATGTTTACAAATTTGAATGAGGATAACTTTTAAAAAGCTGGATTTGTATGTACCATTCTATCTTGTATGAAATATTCTATATACCCACTAGTACATCTCCACAAAGCTTCTGTCGAACACTTTAAATTCATAATCGTTAAAATTTCAATCGGATGTAAGATTTGGGACCAATTTTTTTTTTGTTTTTATCTTCTCTTGATGATATATTTTATTGTTTTATTGATTTCTAGCTTTAAAAAACTAAACATGAAAAGGACAAACCACCTTAAACGAAAACGCCAAAAATCACCTCAACCAGAAATAATGGCAAAAGTGTTGTTCTTGCTTTTTTTTCGTGGGGGGGGGGGGCACGTTGGAATGCCATTTTCACTGGCGAATGGCCAGAAAAGGAAAAGGTGTTGTCACTTGAATTTCTGAAAACGAATTAAAAGAGAAATTTAGTGGTAGAAAATTACTCAAAATTTTTTTTTTATTCTATAGTGTAAATAGAAGCAGTTCCTATCAATGAGAGGCATTTAGTGCTCTTTGCTTATCTTTAAAAAAGTTTGTTTTGATGACATCTGATTAAAGTAATTAAATATTTCAAAATACAGCTCATTTTGTCCGCGCCGAAAATGATATTACAGAAGTAAAATAAAACTATTTAACTTTTATGTCTTTGGAAACATTTGGAATGCCGGTTTATAGAAGTTTTCATGATATCGATAAAATTATTTTATTTTATCTACAAGTTAGTTCTTGTTCAAATAATTATTATTTAATTCATAAAATTCCAATGTTTTTAATTATGACTTTTACTGAAATTAATGCTTCCGTTTTATGATATACTGAATTTAAACTTGTTTGTAGGGAAGTGTTTTTTTTTAAATCCTTAAATTTTTAAAGGTGAATATTTAGGTGACTTTGGGTGGTCACGGAAAATTGAAGTAAGCATACTAAATGTATTACGTTTTGTTTACCTGAGTTGTCAGGTCTCATTACGAAAATCATCAAATTAAGACCGGTCGCTATATCATAGCTGTTTGTGGTATTATTGGGGATACACCCGTGCAATGCCTGGTATATAAAGCTATAGTTGTAACAAATAGTATGAAAAATAATTTTGTTTCACTTTAAAGATACAGATTAAGATTTGTACCTTAAACAATAACCATTTGTAATATAAAACAATCATATATTATTTTATTTTGTTTAATTTAACCTTTACTAGTTTATGCAAGCATAAAAGTATTATTTTTTGTAACACAATCCTATTACGCAAAAAATATTTCACTCCCACTCATAAATAAAAATCCTTAAATACTTAACTAAGAAATATTTAGACAATTTAAATACGTATGTATTTTCCTCGCAGTTTAATAGGTACAATAACTTCAGATTATTTATTTTTCTCAAAACAAATAAGTAAGGGTTATATCGCATATTAAGCATCATGTGTGAAATCTAAGCATGTGTTTCTTCGCACAGATTTAGATTGATACGAGAGTGTATGAACTCTGTATATTTGTAGATGTTTTTTAAACATTCTGCAAGGGTAAATTTATAAGAAACAGTTAACTAGTTTATATGCATTTATATATAATATTGAAATTGTTAATAAATTAGGTAACTAAAATTCATTTCGAAAAATATTTTTAACAACTTTTTGCATTTATGAGCTTTTAACAAGCCCATTAAATTTATTATTATTTCTACAAATCTATCTATGTCTTTGAATGTGTACGCGTAACAGAATAAAACGATATTTGAATTTATAACTATTGAAATCTTCCGCTAACCTATTTGGCATTTAAAAAAATTTGTATAACAATAAAATTCTACATGACATCCTTATTCAACTAAATAACATTATATCCTGAAATTTTCTTGAAATAAAAATTAACTCCAACCAAAAGGTAAAGGCATTAAATAGAAACAGCCCTACTTAGTTCAGAATCTTCTTACATCTTAAGAGGCTTAACCTCCCAATTCCTTTCGTCGTAAAGTTACAGATTCATAAAGTGTAAGGGAATCGGCGCAAACTTGTCATGTTAAAAGGACTATAATGAAAATTAATGGTGATTTTCACTTGACATGACTTCCCACTTATCATGTAGTGTTATTTAATGTATCCAAAGTTTTCAGACTTCTTGGCCTTTGTCTTGTAAATATAATAAAATAATGTAATGATTTAACATTGTCTAAAGGATGTGTTTTTTTTAAAGGAAGATTATCTTATGTTTATGTATTGTTGACAAGAATTGCTTTCGAATAGTAAATACAATTTGAATATTGTTAAGTTTTACTGTTAGCTATAAAAAAATTTTATGTGCGAAATTATTAGTAAAGTTATTTTAAAAAAAATTAATGATATTTATGTTCGTTTTCAAACTTTTATTTTCGGTATAGTATATAATCTAAACATTAACATAAAAATTTAAATGTTTGTCCAACTATGTAAAAAACCCTCTCGTATAAGCTTTAAAAAAGATTCTTGTCGAATAAGTTTATTCATTTTTCATGAAGATTCATCTTTATTTTACACATCGGAAAATGAAAACTTCATTATCCTCCATTTATTTGATATCGTTTAAATTTTTCCAGCCATCTACGAAAAGAATCACAGCTACATCCCGTTCCTAACGGTAACCCATTGTAATGTTAGAAATACCTCTTTATAAAAAATCTTTGCCGTTATTATTGAGTACGTAAAAAAGAACAACATGGTATGTAATTCATAAACAACACTTTTTACAAATTTTATTCCATAAGTTTTAAACACTTATTACTTCATGTTTTACAATAAATACTTCATGCAATCAAAGTCTTTTGAATATTCTTTGAGTTGTGGTGAAATACGAAAAATAATTAAAAGACAATTATAGTTCAGACTCTTGTGCCGCTCTCTTGAAGAATAAAGCTTAACTCCTCTTAATTAAAGACTTTAAGTTCTCAGCAATTATCTTCAAACAAGTTGCTAATTACTTTTGATTATTTTTTAACGGTTGGAAAATTAAGTTTTTATGTGAATTTGTTATTTTGTTTAAATCATATATTTATACTGAAACGTAATTTTTACATACAAGAACTTTGTAAAAAAATAGTGTTAAAATATGGAAAATAAACAGTTGGTTTGAACAAATACTGATGAAAGTCGTCAAATATTATTATGAATAACAAAGTTATAATAAATTCACGCACGCATCGAAAGAAAAGGAGCATATTTTTGAACACATGTTCTAAAATTTTAATTTTGAGTACATTTTACATAATATATATAAATGTATTGTGAAAGTACTTTTTATTTTCAGTTTTAAACAGGAAACTTTTTTTTATTCAGCAAGCACGGAGCCGGTGGTATTCTCAAGTGGGCCTTCAGTGAATTAACCAAATGTCCCGCTTTTAAAGACTAAATTTTACGTATCAGAATTTGTTACCAAATCCTAATTTGTCATCTTACGGACCTCTAGCTAGTAACAATCCTTTTGAAAATCATATGAAAAAACAATGTTCCAGCTGATAATTTAAAAAAATGTTGGGCTTACGCGTTTTACAAATTTAATAAAATATACATTTTTGTGTTGGTACCAAAGAAAAAGACAACAATTTTTAACTTTTGAATTGTTATCTTATTTAAATGGAATAAAAGTTTTGTACCTAAACATGAAATGTACGCAAATTAACTTTTCTTAATATAAAGGTAATTCTTTTAAAAAATTAAGCTCAACTGAAAATCAATCCAGTAAAAAATTTAAATTTACAACAATCAGTTAGCATAAAGATTTCTCTTAATTATAGGCATGAAATTTTCCGGTTAGTATACAGCTAAAATATAGCAAGCACAACAGCATCTGTTGAGTAGGATGATTGAACAAACATTCTTTTCAAAAACAGTTGTTTTTGTACTGTTATATGTATTTTAAAATTGTCTTACAAACTAGGTTTAAGACATTTTAAGTGGCAATGAAGGCAAGAATTTAAATTGGGGGCAAAGGGTTGGAGAAATTAGGAAATTGTGACGAGTTCAAAAGTTGTTCTATAACAATTACAGAAATCATAAAAGCTATCTTAGTTTATTCATTGGAAAAAAGCTTGGCAAATATATACATTACAGTCAAAAATAAAGCATACCATAACTTAAATTTTTTTTGATGCAATTGGGGCGAATTAAAGAAAGGAAGAGTATCAAAAAATCTTATAAAATGCAAATAAAAATTTTAAAAAAGAAAGAAAACCTTGGTAACCAAAAAATGTATCACTTAATGAAATATTTTAATGGAACTGGGAAGTTCAAGGTAATTTTTGAATCGAAGAAATAAAGATTTTATAAATTAATAAACATTTCAGAATATCAAATTTGTCTCCTTTTTTAGATCACATTATCAAATACTTTCTGGAACATAGTTGAAGTATCATTTAGAACATTCTTTAGTTTGGGTCCTATTTAGAACACAATCCGGAACGCACTTCCGAAACACATTATAAAGTACTATTATCTTCAATAGAACGCATGTGGCAATATTTTTTGCAACACATTCGACAAAAGATTTTCAAAACACATTGAAGAACGATTTCACAAATCTTTCCGAATACTTTTCAAACCATTTAATTCAACTAGAAGTTTGTTGTATATAGTTTAAAGTGCTTTAATTTTTAAATGCAAAATGTTTTAAGTCTTACCTCAATTGAATATTCGTAACGCTCGGCGTCACGACCGTTACGGCATAAAACGCAAATACAATTTTAGTGAGTTTGGTTATTGTATAAGCTACCTAACTAAGAAGAGAACGTTTGACGTAGCTGTGATATCACCATAGGTGTAGCCGCTCCAATTGTAATTTGGAGATAAAAACGTTTACACAAAGTAATGTAGTCTGAATATAGCTGCCGCTTGCACGGATACTTCTTTAACTATCTCCTATTGCAGTTCTCCTCACTGCGCTACGTTAATTGACTTCACTTAAAATGTCTGAGCCTCCTTTGTCCCATCTCACACCACATCACCATTTTGGAACACTCTCCTCATACCAAAAGAAATCACTCACAAGTCCCATTCCATAACTGGTGAATATTAACTTCTTGTCGTTTTCTTTCAGATCAATACTGTCAAGTTCGTTAAGAACGTAGTTTCTCCAACATGTGCCCTAGTTATTAATTTAACTTCGCAAATCGGGGAACTCTGCTTCTGAAGTTAGTAACTTATTTATCTTTCTTAATGAGATTTACCGAAACGCATTCAATTAAGGTGGTTTTATGGACTTCCAATTCTATGTAACAGTAGGAAAAAGGAATTTTGGTTAATGCTGTAGCATTATGCATATGCCCTTCTCATACGGAGTAATGGAAATACTACGTAGCTCCCAGGTCCGAGTTAAAATAAAATATCAAATAGGGAAAAAGCTTATATCACCGCGACGTGACAGGAGAATAGTTTGGTTTTCCTATTCAATTAGTACTGATGTTAGGGAAGTTATTTTGGTAATGTCAAATGGGTTGGTAGTAATTCGTATGTCAAGGGTTTGAATGATGGGTTAAGGGGCTTACAAATATGACGAGTACAGGGGAAGAATCCCGTTAATGACTAGGAAACTTCCCGTATTCAGGTCAATTTGGTGGACATTGGCGTCAGGAAACCGGTTTCTCACTTTCGCGGTACAAACGTGGGACTCGTGTCTGGCGTGAATCTAGGTTGCCTCGAGAGAAGAACCATGTGAGAAAACGATTTCCTTGCACCAGTTTAGACGATGACTCACTATCGTCGCCAAGGAGTCCTGATATGGACACATATCCTGTCGATTAAGGGGTTTTCCTCTGTACTCTTCATATGTATGAGCACCATGAAGATTGTAACAGTAACTATAGGACAGGAAGCTCATTTTAAACAAGTCACTTCGGATCCTGTCTTAAAAAAAAGAAGAATCTAAAGAAGTTTCATAGTTTAAATTTTATTGAAATATTAAATAAATTTACTTTATTCATGTTTTATCTAGCTTAAACTTATATAAATAATCTCCTTACTTGTCATAATTTTTTAACTCATCAGCAAAAAAAATTAAGTCAAATAGAATTTGTTTCAAAATAATTATAGATTTAAATATACTTAATTGAAAATCTCTGAAACATCAAACTAAAATTAATTGTTTTAAAGAAATGTAAATATTTATTAAGGATTCTAAGAAATCACGAGTTTAAAGAAATTATCCAGGTATTTTTTAACAAGGTCGCTGTTGACTGATCTACAAAAAGTGCTTTTTTATTAAGTTGCATCCAAAATATTTTTTTTGCACAATAGAAACTAATTGAATCTCATTTTCGTCGATTTTAATATGTGTGTGTGTATATGTGTGTGTATATGTGTGTGTATATATATGTGTATATATGTATATATAACGAATACAAAACAAAAAAGTAAAACAAAAAAATGAAAAATATAAAATTAAGATATGGAAGAAAACCAAAAATAGTGGGAAAGGCCACTTCATCAGGAGGTAAAAACCTTGAGCCACTATTAAAACAATACACTTTTCTGTATTGGGATGGACGAGAGTCAAATAAAAAATCCCAATTTTACCCCGAAGTGTACTGTGGAATTTCCAGAAGAGAATTGAAAACAAAATCAAAATTAAAAAACAAAATCAAAATTAAAAACATAAAGACAAACTTACATAAAGCAGATGAAGCGAATAAAAAATAACACGAAACTTTGAAGCCAACCGCTTCTCACAAAATCCGAACTAAAAACTTAGGTGAAACTATTGACTAAGAATTGTAATGAAGAAATAGAGCTATTGGTTTTCTTAAGAAGAAGTTCTGATGGGTAAATTTTGTGCCAAAGGTGTATAAAATCAGGATAATCAAAGACAATCAGGTCATCCACAAATCGGAAGGCAGTGAAGTTTAAATTATTTTGGATGTGTTTGAAAGAAGCTTTTAAGTGTTTTTGGTTGTAGTGGGAGAAATTAAAATTATAAAAGTTGTTATCTATGAAGGTTTGAAAATGTTTAAAAAGTGTCCACTTCCACATAGTGAACTGTTCCAAAGGTGTGTTATACTGGTAAGAAATAAATTTTAAGGATGAAATTGTCAATATTATTAAGAAAAGAAAGCTTATATTTATCAATTGATAATATAAGCTTTGTCAAATTGCTTCTGTCAAACACATCCAAAATAATTTTATTATAACTCCAGTAGACAAAGCCTCCAATAATTATGTTTTCATTTGTAAAAACTTCTACTTGTCTCTTCTGACAATGAACTAAAATCATCCGACACATACAAACTCTCCAATTTGGACTACAAAAGTGTATGTAAAAAGATTATTGCCTTCAATAAATATTTTAAAATTAATAACTCCTCCATTAAATTTCCCTATGTTACCATCACTCCAAAATTCCACAAAACCCCTTTAGCTTTTCGCTTTATAACCTGTGGTTCCAACACTTACATCAATAAACCTGGTGATATCTTTTTTAATTTGCTGAACAAACTTTACAATTTTATTGTCGGTGAAGGCTTTACTTGGATTATTAACAACAATAAACCTGTTTTAGAACACTTGCATAACAAGAATATTCATTCAGTTGACACTTTTGACTTCAAAGATTTATTTTCTAGCCTACCTTTATTTCACCTAAAAGACGTCCTCACTGCTTATTATAATGATTACAATAGTATATTAAATATTAGTCAGGAATATTGGAATAAACTAATTAATTTTTGCATTTTTAATAATTTTATTTACAATAGTGAACAAATCTACCAACAAGTTAATGGAATACCACAAGGTAGTTCCTTTTCAACTATCCTTGCAAATTTATTTTTACACTTGTTTGAGAAAAACTACACTCCTTTAAACTTCACTGCCTTCCGATTTGTTGATGACCTGATTGTCTTTGATTATCCTGATTTTATACACCTTTGGCACAAAATTTACCCATCAGAACTTCTTCTTAAGAAAACCAATAGCTCTATTTCTTCATTACAATTCTTAGACATACAAATTCAGATCTCAGATAACTCTGCCAATACCAACATTTATGATAAACGTAATGACTTTAAATTTGATGTTATTCGACTTATTCCTTGCAATTCTAATCTTTCTGTTAAAGTCTATAGAAATTGCATTATAAATCACCTACATCGCATTAAATATCTTTACAATACTTTTACTTTTTACAATCTTTACAATACTTTTACTTTTTTTATTTTGTTTTTATCATCTGCAACGTCAATAACTTTAAAAATTCCCAAAAACTGGACTTCCATCGTACACTTATCAACAACAGTTTCCCTCCAAAATTTATTTAGAAGTATCTGCAATAATTTTCTTTGTGACGTCACTAAATTTTTACTCATAGTCTATTTTTTTCCTTCACCGAACTTAATTTCTACACTGTAACTGTGAATAGTTTCACCTAAATTTTTAGTTCGGATTTTGTGAGAAGTGGTTGGCTTCAAAGTTTCGTGTTGTTTTTTATTCGCTTCATCTGCTTTATGTAAGTTTGTCTTTATGTTTTTGATTTTGTTTTTTAATTTTGATTTTGTGTTTAATTCTCTTCTGGAAACTCCACAGTACACTTTGGGGTAAAATTGGGATTTTTTGATTTGACTCTCGTCCATCCCAATACAGAAAAGTGCATTGTTTTAGTAGTGGCTTAAGGTTTTTACCTCCTGATGAAATGGCCTTTCCCACTATTTTTGGTTTCTTTCCATATCTTATTTTTATATTTTTTCATTTTTTTGTTTTACTTATATAATAATATATATTATATATATAATATATATATATAATATATATATATATATATATATATATATATATATATATTATATATATATATATATATATATATATATATATATATATATATATATATATATATATATATAATATATATATATATATATATATATATATATATATATATATATATATATATATATATATATATATATATATATATATATATATATATATATATATATATATATATATATATATATTATATATATATATATATCCTTTTGGTTGCGTACTTCATTCGGGTCTATTTTACAAAATGAATAGTCAAGGGAATAGCTGCGGTATAAAACTTAAAGGAAGTTTCATATAACAATACAATGAATTTCATTTTTATACATATCAAATAAAAAATATCTCTACGTCAAATACTATGTTATTTTGTTTCTCAGTGTATCTCAGAAAAATAAAATTGGAATTTCAATGGGGTTTTTCATTTTTCAATAAAAATTCTTGAAGAAATATGAGTATTTTATTGTGGTTTTTAGGAATTCATTTTAAAAACAAATTAACATGCCGAATAAAAATCAGTATTTATTTATATGTTGAAAAAAAAACACAGCTACATTATTTTTCAAGAATTTTGTTTCATCTTCAAAGGAGATAAAATATTTTATGTACTAGAACTTAAAATATAGTAATTATGAATATTTAAACGTTTACAGAGCAAATTTATAATATGTTGGAAAATATAATTTGTAATTAAGTACGTTTAAAATTCCTTTGATTTAACACATTAGAACATAACATGGAGAGGATATGAAATTATTACATGAACCTATAACTCATAATATTTTAAGATAATTTTTAAATATTTTTATACTTAACTTAAGGGAATTTTTAAATGTAAAAATAACAAACCAATCATTTTTAAATGCACAAAACTGCACAAAATGGATTTCCTTTAATGTTATAAAAATATACCATTACTTCATTCATACTTTATTATTTTAGTTTTAAAAATTAAAAACTTAAAATACAGATTTCCAGCTATCACAATATTGTTTATAACAATGTTTGTTCATTTATTTTTTTAATAGAAATATACATTTATTATATTTTACATATTTTGAAAAAGTACATGCATACAAATTCTCCAACCGAATTTTTTATGCAAACATATTTTTAAAGCCTGAAAGAAAAACTAACAAATAAGCCAGTTTTCAATGTATAAAACTTCAGAAATTTGGTTTTTCTATAATATGAAAACTATTCAATTACCTTATTCATGCTTCATCATTTTAGTTTTAAGAATATCCGAACCTAAAATACGGACTTCTAGCTACCATATATAAAAAAATGTGTTTATTTTTAAAATGAAAATAAACATTTATTATATTTTACGTATTTAAAAATATACATACACACAAACTCTCCAAACGCGAACTTTTTACATAAATTTATTTTTAATGCTTTACAGCATTCATGCAAAGCTTTGTACATTTTTACAAGATGCTTAAAAAAACCGGCCTTAGAAAATAATGTTGCCAGTTTATTGCCCGAAAACATATTGGTCGTAAAACACTGGAATTGTTCAAGCTGAATTATATTTCTGTTGAGGTCTTTTTGGAGTCGTAAATTTTATTACCCACGAAAAAGATTGGATTGGCAAAACGTGTATAAATGACTAGTATTTTGGGAAAAAAATTAATTTCGTGTAAATAAGAATGTTTGAGATGATGTAACTCTCTTGATTTCATTTTTAGGTCTGCGATTTCATTGGTTGCTTCGGTTTCACTTTCAAACTGAACGATATAGATGAAAAGAAACTTTTCTTTCTATGCAGAATTTGGTTTACAAATGTTTTGAACTACCAACAACACAGAAAAAAGTTGACATTTAAAAAATGTAATAAGTAAAATATTCTTAGAAAACTGAATTTCGAATACCACAAAACAAAAGTATTTCCATACAACAAATGATAACAATCCGTTGGAGCTGTTGCCATCCATGACGTGAAACAACCCCATTGTCTAGTATAATGATATTTTCATTCCTATTTTCATTAAGGTCTTAATGTGTTTAAACCATTTTTAGGATAATAAAGCCAGTGGAAGACCTTATTTTGTTTAAGACAAAATATTGCACTACGCCACTAAAGCTGTTGCAACCATAAGAGCACCACAACCCGGAACTAGACTAAATATAAATTTTCAAAATAGCCAAAAAAATTAATTTGAACTAAGCCAATTGCCAAGACTTGACATCTTGACCCCTTCTTACAGTTTTGTATGTGGACAGGAGCAACACAGTAACCGCGGAACTAACTAAGTGTCAAACCAAAACGGACCAACTAAATCTAAATTTCAAAAATCAACAAAATCTACAATAGTAATCAACTGAAATTTTAGTAAATTTATTTACTGAATAATTTTACCTTACTAATTTTACCATCTAATACATTAAATTATTTACCATTAAAAGCCCAAAGATTCAATAAATAGCTAAAGTGTAATTTTCTTTAAACTTAAATTCATTACTACGTCTGAAACAAATTATAAAAAAGCCTTCCAAATGTCAGCAATAAATTGCTGTTTCCTCCTAAGTAGTCTTCAGCAAACTTTTTCAACTCAAAATAGGGGAAAATGCATTAGCCACCTTCGTTGCATGTTAATATGCCATCAGAATAAGAAGACACAATTTACTTCTCTCTTACTCGCATTAGTTACGCAAATTAACTAATGTTACCAAGGGGAAAGGTTTCTTCTGAAGTATCGCAATTAATATAAAGATTGCCTCCACGAACGGCAGTTTGTTTTACTAATTGCTAGCTTTATGTCTTATCTAAGTTATTTTTAAAGTGGACTTCGAAGCATCATTAGCCATATTTGATTAATATTTGTTAAAATAAAGAAATAAATTGTCATCAATTATTCTGAATTAGCCATATGCTACAGTTTGTTATTTTATTGTAGTTTTTATTCTAGTTATTGATATTTGGAATACATTCTTCCTTTTATCCCTTTGGATTTAACTTATGCGAAAACTAAAGTACGAGCATTATGTCAAATTGTTCGCTTTAAATAAGGTTGTTAGGATAGTAACCATTCCGGTTTTCGGTCAATACTTCAAAGATTTTTTTTCAATATTTTAAACTTTCTGGATGCATACGTGTTTTAAGTTTATTTAAGCTTTAATAAGCTAACTCGTTTAAACATTTTTATTAATTTTATTTTAATAAGGTTTTGCCTCCATTAAATTAAATCAATTAAAGCCATTCCTTTTATCGGCTGCATTTTTAGTGATTCACTTAAGGGGTCGTTGTTTACATATAAAAGGAACTTATGTGATAAAAACAACTATAAAACACCATGGTAAGAAAGATGCAACTACTGAACATTTGCAGAAAAACAACAACATTAAATACAATAAAACGGTAATAGATCAACTCTTTATTTTTAAGGATAAGGATGAAAAACGACCAATAATTTAGCTGAATTTATGTTTCCAAGCCAGGCTGACAAATTTGATAGTAGGTAAAATCCATCATCGGAACGGGTGTAAAGCTTTTTTTTCTAAGAACTTGTGTCAATTGCTCTCTTTTTTTATAGGTTGCACTAAATATTTTTTATGCCTTTTCGGTGTCAAAAAAGCGATTTCGTAATCAATCTTCATTCTTATACAATTACTGCAAAATGAACAAACATTTTGAAGTTAATATTGAAATGCTAAAATAAACAGTTGTAAATTTTTTAATTGAAAATGACAGGGACGTGACAAGCTTTGTTTAAATCTTAAAAGAAAATTCCTAGTAATAATCTATATGTAAAAGTTTTTTATATAAATTAGTTTTTTCTTGTATGTATGCTGCCACTACACTGTAAAGATTTTTTTTTAAAATCTACAACTTAAAACGTTCATAATGAAAGTTTGAAATATATATATAAATGATAACGTATAGTTAGTCAGCTTCCAATTGCTTTTTGAATTTCCACCGTTTCATAAATTGTTAACCTCCCAAACGGCCAGGAAATGGGCAAATATGTATGGTTGTTTCCACTGCATAACTTTAAATTTAAATTATTTCAAATAAAATACTTTAAAAAAAATTGGAATCATGTTTATTTTGAAAGAGACGATCTTAAACACATTTCCAGATGAAAAGAGTATATTCTGAATAAAAATTTGTAAATTATAAAATTTTAAAATTTAAGATTATTGTAAGAAAGACTGATGCGCAAAATACTAAAAAAAGCCGTGTCTAACGATCGGGGAGTAGTTTGCAGCTACTTTTCTTCGCAAAAAAATCCACTGTAAATTTTTCGATCAAACCATCAACAAGTAACAAATTCTTATATATTTATTTCAATTATATTTTACCTGCATGTTTCTCTTTCCAAATCCAAACACCTGGCTGCGGCACAAAAACAGCAAACAGCCAACCAGAAATACACAAAACTCCATACACAAATGATTCAATGAATCGAAGAACTCCTATACTTACCTAATAACGTGTCCCAGTGCGTATTTGTGTAATGGAGCGATTTGCTGAAGCTTAACACTCCTTCCTACCCCTGAGAAATTATCCGACAGATTAACTGAGGAAAAAGTGTTTAGTCAAATATTTGCTGCGACAAATAGGTTCTCGAAGAAAAAATTATAGTCCTTAACAAGTTTAACGATATACTTCTATTAACGCGAAGCAACTTGCAAATAGGTTAGTATTTCTAATTATGCGAAGTGTATTGATTATCGCTTGATGTATGAATGAGACTATGTATTTATTATTATTTCTATGGTGAATTGTTTTCATTTCAATTTAATTGATTATTTACTTTTATGAGTAGATAGATAGTATATATCACACAGGATTCAGAAAAATGGGTGACAGATTTTTTTTTTTTTGTTTTAGCCAACTATTTATAATATATAGGTATGAAGAATTTGGAATCGTAAATTCTAATAAATTCTAACTAAAAATCATTTATGCTTCCTCCAATTTTAAACGTGACATTACTTCTATTTACTAAACTATATATATTATGATTCTTTTGAATTAAAAACCATTGCATTTTTTTTTTGTTTTCATGTACAGGTTTTATCTAACTGAATTTTTAAATTATAAAGTTTATTGTCAACTTTTTTAACAGTTGTGTGTGTGTGTGTGAGCTGCATAAAAATTCAATTAAAAAATATTTTAGTTGTACCTACTAATTTTTAAACTATTATCAATTATCTTACTGCATTTTAAATAACCTTTCCCTTAAACTTTTATACGAAGACTTATTTTTGTAGAAAACTGTTTACAAATGTAGCTTTTGAATGCACAAAAACTCCTGGGATTCATTGAAAAATTATCCTGCTATTCCTAAATTACGCAGACATAATTATGGAAAATGAAAAATGGAAAACATGATCCGAAATACTAAAAGCGATTACGATTCCCTCATAGGATTAATGTACAAAGCAAAAAACATTAAAATACTTTGATGATTTTTCCAATCTTTAAATAAATGAAACAAATAGACAATCATTTATTTCAGGATTTGTAAATTCAGCCTATTCGAAAATTGTCGAAATTATGTTTTTTACAAATGTTCAATAAAATACGTTTATGAGTTTTTATTTGTGAAATTACAGCTAAAGATATTTTATGAATGTCATTTATTTTAAAATGTTGCTATTAAAAATTTATTGCTAGAATTTAGAACTATCATTTGGTACAAGGTTACTTGATCAAAACTAATCTTTACAAACATTTTGTAAATTAATGATGCGATTCTCCCCAATTTGTGTTCATAGTACTGTATTAAGTGACTAGTGATAAATGAAAAACTTAAATATGCATCATAAATTAAATTTATTTCACTACAATGGTTTACGATACAAAATATATGTATTAATTGCCTTTAAAATCGGTATAATTATCCTTATACATTTTAATATTACCTAAATATTTTAAAGCTGTAAGAATATTTTTATCGAAACGTTCTTACAGTTTTAAAATATTTAAATACTAGCTGTTATACCCGACGTTGCACGGGTAGAGGTGGAAAAATAATTTAACAGTCAATTTAACTAATTTTTTTCTTTCATTTTAGTTACATAAGATATGAAGATTACCCAGGTAATTTTCCATTTAATTACCCAACTTGGATATAGTAAGCTGTCGCCGAAGCTGTAGTAGTAGCCGCTCTCGCTCTGCAGCCGTCTCATTTAACCGTAAAGCCTTTTATTTTTTCTTCTTAGATTGGACTTGATCAATATGTTTGGGTTTTCTTTTAGGCATTATCAATAATAGATTAAAATGGCAGAAAAAAATGCGTTCAGGACAAAGAATGTGTCAAATCGATCCAAATATGTGTACCATAATATAACCTGTTAAAAGATCATAAACTTATGTTATTGTTCCCACTCGTTATTATGTATAAAATCCCGTTTCTTTGCCTCAAAATTCCAAAATGAAAAATACGCTATAAAATGCCCTCATAAATGTCATCACAATTCCCTCATAAATATAAAACCTTTTAGCTCATTTGGCGCGTTTTGGGATATAATTTGGCGAGAAAATAGATATAGCTACAAACACACCCATTATACAGCTCTAACACAATGACCTTCGAACAACCAACCAGCTTATAAATTATTTATAAAAAAAAATGCCCATTTGGCGAGTTTTAGTTAATAATTTGGCGAGTTTGGCAACGTATTTGGCGAAAAAATAAAGACATAAAACCCTAATATGCAGCTCTAGTGCAACGGCCTTTATTAGCCATCATAGTTCAGTAATAGCTTAAAGATACATTTATTGCTTAAATATGCATACATGCAGTCAACAGAAAAATCAATGAAAAAATCATCAAATAAACCCACAATAAAATCCGGGAATGGAGACTGACGGAATTACGTCACTTGAAACATGTTAATTATTCTTCAAATAATGACTTTAGTTTCTGAAGTAATGACATCAGAATAAAATAAACATTTTCAATTATAATTAGTTTTGTTAAAAGTTTTATTTAAATTTTCAGCAGATGGCATCAGCAAAGTAAAAAAAATGATCGGATTTGAGCCAAAGTGGTGTAGTTTTTCCAGAAAAACGTTCGAAAACGATAGAAGGAATGGTCTGATTCGAAAAATTCTTAGCCTATGTTTGTTCCGGAGATGAGATGATGTTTTGTGCCAAATTTCGTGACGATCTGTTGCGTGGTTCTTTAGATCTCGTGTCTTATACAGACAAACGGAAGTTGCCTTTTATGTATAAGTATATATATATAGATGGATTAGTGATGATGATGATTATGATGTCTTGTCTATGGATTGTAAAAAGTTCTAGATATTTTCAAAGGTCCGAAGGACCGCAGCCGCCAGCTTCGGTGCTCAGGACTAGAGGGTCCCCTGCAGCAGATCTTTTTCCGGCAACAAGCCGAGGTTCAGGATCTCTGCAGTAATACCTGGGCATTCAAAGATATGTTTTGGTGTGAGTTGATATGGATTAGTGTAATGAAAAAACAAAAAAAAAAGCTTGTTTACAAATGGTGTTCAGTCAAAGTTTTTAATTGGAACAGTTAATTTCGTTTTTTTTTCATGATATGGATTATTGTAATGAAAAAACGAAATTAACTGTTCCAATTAAAAACTTTGACTGAACACCATTTGCAAACAAACTTTTCAGTAGCTTAACAATATTTATAAGTGTAATGCTCTTTAGTAGCGAAACTTACTTTGATTTTCCGACGATCAAAGACTAATAGTATCCCAGTATAATGGTTAGATATATTGCTAACCATTATACTGGGATAATGGTTACACCCATTAGATCCCACATATGGGGGTAATGGGACATTTACATATTTGTTTTAAGGGGACGCATTACCCAAAATTTAGGGCTGCCCAGAAAATAATTAAACATGCTCGAATGTTGTGAGCTAAGGATATTGCAAAAAAAAGGATTCTATTATAATGGTGGAGGTTTATTGAAAATGATATAGTGGTTTGGTAAAATGGGTTTTGAAATTTTATGTTGATTTTTTAAATTTTAATTTTTTCAGCTTGTGAATGGTTAAAACCCTAAGGCTTTTAGGTAAATTAATGTAGAGCTCCAAATTTTTTTTCCTGTGTTGAAACATGTGAGTTTAACAAAAGTTGGTATGGGATATGGTCTAGTGTGAATAGATTTTTTTTAAAAAAATGCTGAAGGTAAAAATTAAAAAAAAAATCTTATTTTTTAGCCATTTTTATACATAAAGCTACATAACTTTTTTTGTTTAACGGATAGCTCAATATCCATACCAACTTTTATTAATAGATGTTGTGGGAACATTTTGAAAAAAAATCCATTACAAATTTTTTTTAATTGTAGGAAGAGTAGCATTTTGAAAAAAACGTTAAAATTTTTAAATTTTTTAATTTAAAAAAAAAAACTTACGTTTTAATATTTATTATTTTTTCGTATATGTTTATTGAATGTTAGTTCTTTGTAAAATGGTTTAATTTGAATGCTAGCCATAAAAGTACTGGATTTAGTTTTTTGGGTACCGCGTCCCCTTAAATGCTCAGCAACTAAAATATAGTAATGTTTTAACATCTAAAGAAGGACTTTTTAAGTAAACGAATGTTCAGTATCAGCTTGTAAAGAAAGAAATTAAAATTCTTATATTTTTGCTGAAATACAGAAGATAATAAAATTTGTCCCAATAGCCTCCCCTCTCCCCTATACTATTTGATCGTTCTGCGTAAGGCAGCTTGATTCCGGAGTTCCAACTTCACCAATAATAGTACACTTTTTTATTGTGAAAATGATAATTAAGAAACTTTTGTGTGTGTGTTTCAACGAGGACCAGTTTCGAATATTCACCGTAAATTTCCTCAATTCTACTAGTTGATGCATTGGACGTTAGTTTTTGAAATTACGAGGTAACAACCTACTTAACCAGGTTTCACTTCTTAAATATTAGTATTGTTAATAGATTGAAACCAGGTGTTAAAAAATATTTTGAGTTCCAAATTCGCGTCCTTCAATATCTTCATTTTAATAAAACCTCCCCTTAGTTCGTTTCTTCAGAACTCTCAAACTGAATACTTGAACTAGTAAGTGTAAATTGACTTACCGATCCCGATTGACCGAAGAATATATCGTGACCCCTCTCATTAATGGCTCCATTTATCCTTCGCTTCAATTCTAATTTAGCTCCTACAAGAACAGAAAAACAAAAAACCTCCCCTTAGTTCATTTCTTCATAACTCCCAAATT
Source organism: Oedothorax gibbosus (assembly GCA_019343175.1). Lineage (NCBI taxonomy): Eukaryota > Metazoa > Arthropoda > Arachnida > Araneae > Linyphiidae > Oedothorax > Oedothorax gibbosus. The sequence goes on from CM033278.1 coordinate 21,427,907, forward strand.
AAATACTTAAACTAGTAAGTGTAAATTGACATAACGATATCGAATGACCGAAGAACATATCTTGAGTCCTCTCATTAATGGTTCCATTTCTCCATAGCTTCAATTCTAATTTAGACCCTACAAGAACAGAGAAACAAAAAACTCCCCTTAGTTCGTTTCTTCATAACTCCCAAACTAAATACTTGAACTAGTAAGTGTAAATTGACTTACCGATCTCGAATGACCAAAGAACATATCGTGACTCCTCTCATTAATGGTTTCATTTCTCTACAGCTTCAATTCTAATTTATACTCTACAAGAACAGAGAATCAAAAAACCTACCCTTAGTTCGTTTCTTCAGATCTCCCAAACTAAATACTTGAACTAGTAAGTGTAAATTGACTTACCGATCTCGAATGACTGAAGAATATATCGTGACTCCTCTCATTAATAACTTTATTTTTCCTTCGCTTCAATTCAAATTTAGACCCTACAAGAACAGAGAAACAAAAAACCTCCCCTTTGTAAGTTTCTTCAGAACTCCCAAACTAAATACTTAAACTAGTAAGTGTAAATTGACATACCGATATCGAATGACCGAAGAACATATCTTGAGTTCTCTCATTAATGGTTCCATTTCTCCATAGCTTCAATTCTAATTTAGACCCTACAAGAACAGAGAAACAAAAAACCTCCCCTTAGTTCGTTTCTTCATAACTCCCAAATTAAATACAACTAGTAAGTGTAAATTGACTTACCGATCTCGAATGACAAATGTACGTATCATGACTCCTCTCTTTAATGTTTCCATTTTTCCTCCGCTGCCCTTCTCTTTTGGTCCCTACAAAATGACAGTATGATTTAAAAAATGAAATTATATGGTAACCTTGATTTATACAATGAATGCAAATTGTCCATCATGTCCTTAAATGTGCAATTAATACATTATAAGTTATATTTCTTGGCAAATACATGTTTAAATACAATAAAACTATAGTTGTTTTAAACTGGTGTGTATATGTTAGGCTCTATTTTCTACATTATGAAATAAGAAGTTTAAATGTTGCTATAATTTAGTAGGATTTAAGCTATTGATGTTTAAATGTCGATATACTTCAAAATATTTTACTAGACATGGTATTTCTATTTATAGGATAGTTAAAACTAAATTATTAGATAAAAAAATATAATTTATGAAGTTTTAAATATTAGATTTGTGGTTCTATTCTTCCAATGATTTTAATAAAAGTCGGTATCGTTGCTCCTCTCTTCAAGGTTCCATTTTCTCCTCAGCTGCCCTTCTCCTTTCGACCCTACAAGAACAAAACAAAATACCTCCCATTAGTACGTTTCTTCAGAACTCCCAAACTGAATACTTGAACTAGTAAGTGTAAATTGACTTACCGATCTCGAATGACCGAAGAACATATCGTGACTCCTCTCATTAATGGTTCCATTTCTCCACAGTTTCAATTCTAATGTAGACCCTACAAGAACAGAGAAACAAAAAACCTGCCCTTACCCAGCTAAGAAAATCAGCAAAAAACCTGCATGGAAAATGCAGAAATGCAGGTTTTTTGAAGAGAAATGAAGGTTTTATGAAGGGAAATGTTTTCAGCATTTAACCTGCAGTATTTATATGGGTACGGTGCTGAAAAATTCAGCAAATAAATTTCAGCAGGAAAACTGCATGTTTTGGATGAGAGATAAAGCTTTTATGCAGGAAAATGTTTTCAGCATAAAACCTGCAGTACTTTTACAGGTATTATGATGAAAAATTCAGCAACTAAATTTCAACACAAAAACTGCTTCTTTCGGACGAGAGATAAAGATTTAATGCAGGGAAATGTTTTCAGCAATAAACTTGCAGTACTTTTAAGGGTATTGTGATGAAAAATTCAGCAACTAAATTTCAGCAAAAAAAACAATGCTTTTGAAGAGAGATGAAGGTTTTATGCAGGGAAAATGTTTTTTTAAAGGTATTGTACTGAGAAATTCAGCAACTGAGTTTCAGCTGGAGAACTGCATGTTTGTAAAACTTTTTTAAGGTGATTTTTTTTAATCTTAAAGAAAACTGCCATTTTTCTGAAGGATTCATCCTAAAAGAACAAAGAATTAGCCGTTTCAGTTCTACATGAAAACAGCAATTTCTCTTAAAATTTTATGCTGAAAAATACCTTTATTTAACCTTATACTTTTTATTACCTTTCTTTAGAGTTTATTTTTTTAACCTATATTTTAAAGTACACTTAAAATACTGTTTTATCTTTAAACTCATATTTCAATAGCACTTAATGTGCAATTTTATGCAAAAAATTACCTAAACTTTCTGAGAAAATAAGGACAATATTTCAAGCAAAGTATTTTGTCTAAAAAACTTTCTGCAGAGAATTAATACAACATGTGCATAATTCTTTATAGCATAGAGTTACACATAAAGCCTGCAGGGGCCAAAATCGTTTTCTGCAACAATGTCGACAAGTGGGTTGCTGCTCAAGGGAAATTACAAACCAATAACTTCCATGGTGCTGCATTATCATACCAGTGTTAACTTTTTTTTGACGATTCTAATGAAGCGTCATTGAAAAAAGTATCAAATGGGTTGACCAGTTGTGAGTTTATTTTAAGTTATTTTTAAAAAATAATGTGTGCGTTAACCCCAAAAATACTGTAAATTTTTTTGTAGTGAATCTTTATCTTAAAATTGTTCTTTATTTTTGAAATTAGTTTTGATATTTTACACTTGTAGTAATTGTATCCCAGCTAAAAATTGTTGGAATTTTTCGCGGAAAAACATTTAATTTTTAATTTAAACATTTGCAGTTTATTAGCAAATTTTGCAGCAAATTAGCTTAATATGTTCAAATCGCAGATCTAGATTTTGTTAATCTGTAACTTCTAAAAATTCAGAAACGATATCAAAGCTATAATTGGCGATTCAAATTCTGTTTTCCAATTTCCATGGACGTTTTTGATTTGATTTTGCAAAAAAGAAGAAAATAATGCCACCTATATAAAGACAGTAAATTTTAAACGAAAAACAGATTTAAAAATTATTTGCTTAATATTTCAGTTTGCTCAATAGCTTTGCTCTCACCTTTTTATAGAAAATTTAAAAATAAATTAACCTTAAAGGAATTCTTAAGATATATTTTTTTTCTAACTCACAAAATTTGCATCCAATTTATTAATTGCCACCTTAGAACAATTAATTAAATCTAATTTAAATATTTTTAAATAAAAATCATAGACAAATTGTACGCAAAATCATGAATCAAATTTATTGACTATAATCGAATCTATGGAGTGTGTAATTTTTTATGTTCTAATTATAAGATATACCATTCCTAATTTTAAAACGCGCTCAAAGTTGCAAGCTCCAATAGCGCAGTTGGTAGCGCGCTGAACAGCTACACAAATACCCCCAGATCAAATCCCGTGCTCCTTCCTTCCTACTTGGGTATATACAACTTAACTTCAAAATCTTCACTTATCCTGCAGTTTTTTAAATGTTTTTCCAATGAAGGAAATATTAAGGTTTTTTGATGAAGGGAAAATGGAGGCTTTTGATGAAGAAAAAGTGAAGGAACTTGGTACCTAAAACTTCACTTATCCTGCAGTTTTTATAAAGGTTTTTTTGTGAAGGAAAAATGGAGGTATTTGGAACCTAAAACCTTCACTTATCCTGCAGGTTTTCGAATGAAGGGAAAATAAAGGTTATTTGATGAAGGTTTTTGGTTCCAAATACCTGCAGTTTTCCTGCAGCTTTCCTTCAATTTTTTTTCAAGGTTTTTTGCTGCTTTTCTTAGCTGGGTAGTTCGTTTCTTCATAACTCCTAAACTAAATACTTGAACTAGTAAGTGTAAATTGACTTACCGATCTCGAATGACCGAAGAACATATCGTGACTCCTCTCATTAATGGTTCCATTTCTAAACAGCTTCAATTCTAATTTATACCCTACAAGAACAGAGAAACAAAAAACCTCCCCTTAGTTCATTTCTTCATAACTCCAAAATTAAATACTTGAACTAGTAAGTGTAAATTGACTTACCGATATCGAATGACCGAAGAACATATCGTGACTCCTCTCATTAATGGTTCCATTTCTCCACAGCTTCAATTCTAATTTAGACCCTACAAGAACAGAGAAATAAAAAACCTACCCTTAGTTCGTTTCTTCAGATCTCCCAAACTAAATACTTGAACTAGTAAGTGTAAATTGACTTACCGATCTCGAATGACACTAGTACGTATCATGACTCCTCTCTTTATGTTTCCATTTTTCCTCCGCTGCCCTCTCTTTTGGTCCCTACAAGTTGACAGTATGATTTAAAAAATGAAATTATATGGTAACCTTGATTTATACAATGAATACAAATTGTCCATCATGTCCTTAAAGGTGCAATTAATACATTATAAGTTATATTACTTGGCAAATACATGTTTAAATACAATAAAACTATAGTTGTTTTAAAATGGTGTAAATATGTTAGGCTCTATTTTCTACATTATGAAATAAGAAGTTTAAATAATGCTATAATTTAGTATGATTTAAGCTATTGATGTTTAAATGTCGATTTACTTCAAAGTATTTTACTAGACATGGTATTTCTATTTATAGGATAGTTAAAAATAAATTATTAGATAAAAAAAATAATTTATGAAGTTTTAAATATTAGATTTGTGGTTCTATTCTTCCAATGATTTTAATAAAAGTCGGTATCGTTGCTCCTCTCTTCGAGGTTCCATTTTCTCCTCTGCTACCTTTCTCCTTTCGTCCCTACAAGAACAAAACAAAATATCTCCCATTAGTACGTTTCTTCAGAACTCCCAAACTGAATGGAATGGAAATGGAACCATTAATGAGAGGAGTCAAGATATGTTCTTCAGTCATTCGAGATCGGTAAGTCAATTTACACTTACTAGTTCAAGTATTTAGTTTGGGAGATCTGAAGAAACGAACTAAGGGTAGGGTTTTTATTTCTCTGTTCTTGTAGGGTCTAAATTAGAATTGAAGCTGTGGAGAAATGGAACCATTAAAGAGAGGAGTCACGATATGTTTTTCGGTCATTCGATATCGGTAAGTCAATTTACACTTACTAGTTCAAGTATTTAATTTTGGAGTTATGAAGAAATGAACTAAGGGGAGGTTTTTTGTTTCTCTGTTCTTGTAGGGTATAAATTAGAATTGAAGCTGTTTAGAAATGGAACCATTAATGAGAGGAGTCACGATATGTTCTTCGGTCATTCGAGATCGGTAAGTCAATTTACACTTACTAGTTCAAGTATTCAGTTTGGGAGTTCTGAAGAAACGTACTAATGGGAGATATTTTGTTTTGTTTTTGTTCTTGTAGGGACGAAAGGAGAAGGGCAGCTGAGGAGAAAATGGAACCTCGAAGAGAGGATCAACGATACCGACTTTTATTAAAATCTTTGGAAGAATAGAACCACAAATCTAACATTTAAAACTTCATAAATTAATTTTTTTTATCTAATAATTTAGTTTTAACTATCCTATAAATAGAAGTACCATGTCTAGTAAAATACTTTGAAGTATATCGACATTTAAACATCAATAGCTTAAATCATACTAAATTATAGCAACATTTAAACTTCTTATTTCATAATGTAGAAAATAGAGCCTAACATATTTACACCATTTTAAAACAACTATAGTTTTATTGTATTTAAACATGTATTTGCCAAGTAATATAACTTATAATGTATTAATTGCACCTTTAAGGACATGATGGACAATTTGTATTCATTGTATCAATCAAGGTTACCATATATTTTAATTTTTTAAATCATACTGTCAACTTGTAGGGACTAACGGAGAAGGGTAGCAGATGAGAAATGGAAACAAGAGAGGAGTCATGATATGTTCTTCAGTCATTTGAGATCGGTAAGTCAATTTACACTTACTAGTTCAAGTATTTAGTTTGGGAGATCTGAAGAAACGAACTAAGGGGAGGTTTTTTGTTTCTCTGTTCTTGTAGGGTCTAAATTAGAATTGAAGCTGTGGAGAAATGGAACCATTAATGAGAGGAGTCACGAAAATAGAGCCTAACATATTTACAGCATTTTAAAACAACTATAGTTTTATTGTATTTAAACATGTATTTGCCAAGTAATATAACTTATAATGTATTAATTGCACCTTTAAGGACATGATGGACAATTTGTATTCATTGTATAAATCAAGGTTACCATATAATTTCATTTTTTAAATCATACTGTCAACTTGTAGGGACCAAAAGAGAAGTGCAGAGGAGGAAAAATGGAAACATAAATAGAGGAGTCATGATACGTACTAGTGCCATTCGAGATCGGTAAGTCAATTTACACTTACTAGTTCAAGTATTTAGTTTGGGAGATCTGAAGAAACGAACTAAGGGTAGGGTTTTTATTTCTCTGTTCTTGTAGGGTCTAAATTAGAATTGAAACTGTGGAGAAATGGAACCATTAATGAGAGGAGTCACGATATGTTCTTCGGTCATTCGAGATCGGTAAGTCAATTTACACTTACTAGTTCAAGTATTTAGTTTGGGAGATCTGAAGAAACGAACTAAGGGTAGGGTTTTTATTTCTCTGTTCTTGTAGGGTCTAAATTAGAATTGAAGCTGTGGAGAAATGGAACCATTAAAGAGAGGAGTCACGATATGTTCTTCGGTCATTCGATATCGGTAAGTCAATTTACACTTACTAGTTCAAGTATTTAATTTGGGAGTTATGAAGAAATGAACTAAGGGGAGGTTTTTTGTTTTTCTGTTCTTGTAGGGGCTAAATGAGAATTGAAGCGAAGGAGAAATGGAGCCATTAATGAGAGGAGTCACGATATATTCTTCAGTCATTCGAGATCGGTAAGTCAATTTACACTTACTAGTTCAAGTATTTAGTTTGGGAGTTCTGAAGAAACGTACTAAGGGGAGGTTTTTTGTTTTCTGTTCTTGTAGGGTCTACATTAGAATTGAAACTGTGGAGAAATGGAACCCCTTCTCCACATCTAAGGGGATGTCCCTTAGTACGTTTCTTCATAACTCCCAAACTAAATACTTGAACTAGTAAGTGTAAATTGACTTACCGATCTCGAATGACTGAAGAATATATCGTGACTCCTCTCATTAATGGCTCCATTTATCCTTCGCTTCAATTCTAATTTAGCCCCTGCAAGAACAGAAAAACAAAAAAACATCCCCTTAGTTCATTTCTTCATAACTCCCAAATTAAATACTTGAACTAGTAAGTGTAAATTGACTTACCGATATCGAATGACCGAAGAACATATCGTGACTCCTCTCTTTAATAACTCCATTTCTCCTCGGCTTCAATTCTAATTTATACCCTACAAGAACAGAGAAACAAAAAACCTGCCCTTAGTTCGTTTCTTCATAACTCCTAAACTAAATACTTGAACTAGTAAGTGTAAATTGACTTACCGATCTCGAATGACCGAAGAACATATCGTGACTCCTCTCATTAATGGTTCCATTTCTAAACAGCTTCAATTCTAATTTATACCCTACAAGAACAGAGAAACAAAAAACCTCCCCTTAGTTCATTTCTTCATAACTCCAAAATTAAATACTTGAACTAGTAAGTGTAAATTGACTTACCGATCTCGAATGACCGAAGAACATATCGTGACTCCTCTCATTAATGGTTCCATTTCTCCACAGTTTCAATTCTAATGTAGACCCTACAAGAACAGAGAAACAAAAAACCTCCCCTTAGTAAGTTTCTTCAGAACTCCCAAACTAAATACTTGAACTAGTAAGTGTAAATTGACTTACCGATCTCGAATGACACAAGTACGTATCATGACTCCTCTCTTTATGTTTCCATTTTTCCTCCGCTGCCCTTCTCTTTTGGTCCCTACAAGTTGACAGTATGATTTAAAAAATGAAATTATATGGTAACCTTGATTTATACAATGAATACAAATTGTCCATCATGTCCTTAAAGGTGCAATTAATACATTATAAGTTATATTACTTGGCAAATACATGTTTAAATACAATAAAACTATAGTTGTTTTAAAATGGTGTAAATATGTTAGGCTCTATTTTCTACATTATGAAATAAGAAGTTTAAATGTTGCTATAATTTAGTATGATTTAAGCTATTGATGTTTAAATGTCGATATACTTCAAAGTATTTTACTAGACATGGTACTTCTATTTATAGGATAGTTAAAACTAAATTATTAGATAAAAAAAATTAATTTATGAAGTTTTAAATGTTAGATTTGTGGTTCTATTCTTCCAAAGATTTTAATAAAAGTCGGTATCGTTGATCCTCTCTTAGAGGTTCCATTTTCTCCTCAGCTGCCCTTCTCCTTTCGTCCCTACAAGAACAAAACAAAATATCTCCCATTAGTACGTTTCTTCAGAACTCCCAAACTGAATACTTGAACTAGTAAGTGTAAATTGACTTACCGATCTCGAATGACCGAAGAACATATCGTGACTCCTCTCATTAATGGTTCCATTTCTCCACAGCTTCAATTCTAATTTATACCCTACAAGAACAGAGAAA